>JAJQOW010001341.1:0-53569 GCA_037975125.1 Latrodectus hesperus | reverse complement strand
CTACCTCTCCAGTAGAGCTCCAGTGGCTCAGTAGCTTCATGCCGCTTCCCGTAAGCTCAGCAAAGTGAAGCATCATTTGCCGCAGGCAGTGGTTGGGAGGGTGACCACGGTGTACTCTCCTTCACTGGGTTGCTGGAACTCCGTAGGTTGGGGACGTGTCTACGTTAATCTGTGACGTCCAAAGTCCTTCCGCTGGTGTGGCGTGGATATGGAGAGGAGGGTGCCAGCTCAGGTGTGGCCTCGTCACCTGACCTTGGTTCAAAATTACGAGGCACCTTAATTAGAGCAAAGACGTGCTCTGTTCCAAACTCTCTGCCGTGGTGCTCTGTTCCAAACGAAAGACGCACCCTATTGACTTAATTCGCACTGCCAACGGCATAGCGAGCTTGGCTTGTCCAAGTGTCATAAGTAACAACAACAACAACAACAACCTATCTCTTTTACTGGTTGTTTTGAAGCGAAAGCAAACAAAACAAAAAAGTTTTATTCATTTTTTAGTAATACTTGTTTTAGATTTTGTACACTATTATGCCATTTAAAATTTTTTAAAGTGCGTATTTTTGGAACTTAGGGAAAATTCTCACGTTAAAAAACATGCGCTAAACTTGGCGGTGAAAAAAAATTGCAATGACAGCCAATGGGGGGATATCCTACTAGTTCCGGGATATGCCTATCTTTAGCTTGAATGCAATGGTGGCATCAGATTTCTATGTTGTCACTTAAATTGTTGTTGACCGAAATGGGAAATGAAGACAAGACTTAGAGTAAGTTTTTTCCAGCTTTTCTACAGACATTGAAGCAGGATTTACAGAATTAACATGCCTATAAAAATAATTTTACAGATGCATTACTCGCAAGTTTTTTCGCTACAGATATTTCTCATGGTGTATACATTTTAACTGGGAAGTTTGCTTAAAATCTCAATTTATGAGAAATATCTGTCTTCTTGTTGTTGAATTGTAAAATAATTCATTTAATATTAAGATAAAAAAATGGTCAAATTGATATGAGAATCAAAATATACAAGTTTGTTGAAGTAAATTAATTTAGAAATGTTTTATCAAAATAACTTTAATATCTCGTAAAACCACAGCTAAATACCCAGATGTATACTTCGGTTGAAATGATGACTCTTTATATTATTTTGTGAAATTGTTTTTAAGAGAGTAAAACTGCTATCATACGACATTATTTTCACAGCTAAATTTAAAACTTATTCTGTTAATGAAAAATATGACTGAAATTTTCTGATCAAACATTACAATACTTTAACTAGTGTTTTGAAAATGGAGAACTAAGCTACAGGAATGCATTGAATTTGTATACAGAAGCTTTTTAAAGTTATTTGAAGCATCTAAAATAAATCGTGTAGTATCAAATAGTAAAACTAATCCTTGATTTTAAGATATAAACTTACATAGATGTTGAAAGTATATCAAAGAAATAAATTAAATAAACGTTTAGATTAAATTAATAATTAATTCAGCAACTAAACACATTTTTTGTAATAAGCCTTGAGTGAAGAATAGAAATGCATTTTTTTAAAAAAAGCATATTATTCTTCATATTTTTGTTATTAGTTACTTAGTTGTCAGTGATAGATTTAAGCACTTATAATAAATATACACATCTTTTAATAAATTGATTTACATGAATGATTTTTCTACAACAATATGTTTAATTTTAAGTAAAGATACCTATTTTTAAACATACTATATATATATATATATATATATATATATATATATATATATATATATATATATATATATATATATATATATATATATATATATATATATATATATATATATATATATATATATATATATATATATATATATACATTTATATATATATATATATATATATATATATATATATATATATATATATATATATATATATTTATAAGTAGGTTTAAAAATAGGTATAAGGACATTTGTAAGAACTGCTTTTGAATTAAAACTCTATCATTATTTTATAAAAAACTGTAATTAACTTATACTTAAAATTAAACTTAAGAAAATATTTTTAAGTAATTTCTATTCCTTCAAAGAAAAGATGTGATTTTGAAGTGAAATCTCATAGACTATAAATTTAGATTATTTTTTCTTTCTAAAAGTTAACGTATTTTTAAAATTTACAGTAGATTTATATTGTAATACCCTCAGCTTATGAATCATTGTACGTGGTGTTGCAGTTCTCTATTGCCAGCTAAGTTGCAATATGGAGTGAGCTGTGAGCTCTACATTTCCAATTGAACTATAATTTGATTTGGTGTCCTACGTTTTCAGTACACACATGCTATGGGTACCCATTTTAGGGTAGACAACCATTCACAACCCATTTATATAATGAAAAAAACAAAGATAGGAGAGAGAAAGAAAGAAAACACAGGCCCGAGTCGTGATTTGAATACAAGACCTCCCTATCTGCAGTCAAGCACGTTAACCTCTAGACAGAGTGGGGGTAATATTCGCAAATGATAATGAAATATAAAACAGCTAAATGTGTGAGTGCTAAAAAGGAGTACATTTTTATATCGAATGTGATATTCTTACTATAAGCTATCAAGATATTAATAATGAATTTATAGTTTACACAACATAATTATTTATACCTGGGTATTATTTTATATGTCATGATAATTAATTTTACAACATTATTAGTAGTTATAAATCATTTGTTCGGAGACTGAAGTTTATATACTATTTTTATATTAAAGTATTGAATTTTTAAAGGGAATCATAAGCTTACCATAAAGAATTAGATATATGCGTGGAATATAGTATAACACACGTCTAAACGAAATTCATGTCTAATCAGAGTATTTCTAATTACTTTAGAAATGAATAAAATTCTTTAAAATTGTGTTATTCTTAGCAATAAATGAAATTTCTCTTAAATTGAAATATTGATCGTTAAAATAAATGTAAAAGAACAGAGAATAAATAGCATATGCAAGAGAAATTTGAATTTTAAATTAATACATTACTCTCATGTGTGTGAAAAATTTTAAATCCTAACAAATAACATAATTCGCGGAAAAATGTTATAAATTTAATCTATGATTTTATCTAAATGTATTGCTTAAAGCATAAGGTTTTTATACCTTTAGAATCTTTACCAAGAGAATTTTGAATTTCTACTTTTATGTACTAAAATAATTCCCGAAAGAGAAAATAGAAGTTTTCCCATAATAGCTCCTTTGAAGAGCAACTCGAATGAAAACTTGGTTAGACACTTTTGAGCATACTTTTCAAACTCTCTGTAGTTACTGCATGCTACTACAAATTAATTAAATAAGAAATATAAAAAGAGATGCTGTATTTACATTTATAACTTGGAAAGATTTCATAATCATTAATTTCAAAAATAAATCTTGTGAATTACAATTGTGATACAGTAAGTCGACTTTAGTCATCACCGGAAATATTTAAATTATTTAGATTCTTGTGCACATTAGGGTTTGTTGAGATGTTTTGAGTGTGAAGAGTCAGATTTGGGTAGTAATCAATTAAATTTTAAAATTTTTTCATAGTGTATAACTTGTAATGATATTTTTACCTTTTACTGGCTGAAGCAAATATATAAACCATGTTCTTTTTATTCGAATTAATTTCCTTTTATGGTAGTATAACATTTTAATACATTTATGAAATGGTCATTATTCCTGAATGTACGTATAGATATAGATTTTCCAATTAATAATAGTATTTTGTTCTCATTTACGGTATTCTTCATAAAAATGACATGTTTTGTCACTAGAATTTCCTTTGCATTTTAACTTAGTAGAGTTGTCCAACTCAATTAAAATTTTTCATGTCATTCTCTTGAGAATATCTTAGAAAGAAAGATTCATATTCTTTATAATTGAAGGTAATATTTTCTTAGAATTAGGAAGAGTGTGTGTATATGTGTGTGAACTATTCTACTTATTGAAATAACTACGCATAATATACATTGCTGTGTTATTACGGTACAGTGTCACATTACGGATAGAAATAAAAGGAAAGTAAATTTTTCATCGTCGCGTTTGCATATTATTCTAGTTGATCAATTTTGAACTATATTTTAAAATATAGAAAATGTATTCATCTAAATACAGATCGAAGACCATTTTTGGCGAAAAGATTGTGTACTGTAATGTCCGCTCTCTACGGATTATTTGCATGCTAGATTGTTATTATTTTTTGTTTTCCTTATTTTTCTCATTATAATTAATACATTCGGGGATTCGTGTTGATGGGTTATTTCGAGCGAGAAATACTATATAAAATAAGATCGCTCCAGGAATATAATATTCTATAGAAGCTGAATTTTTGCGACTTTTTCTTGCCGGGGCATTATTATAATTATTATTTTTATTACTATTATTATTATTATTTTAAGGGTTGCTTATTAGCATGCAGGTTGTTATTTGGCAAACCTTGTAATATTATATAATTTATGATATGGTACACTATAATATCAATAAGTTAAGGGACTCCTATGCTTAATATTCTAAAGTTTTTCATAAATGATTGGCAATTATTAGAATTTGAAATTACTTAATACACATAGTAAAAATTTTTACATTTATTCAATCTTAAAAATAAAGAAATATGAAAATATCTTTAAAGTGAACAGCACAACAGACACAAAAGTTGTTTATTGAATATATATATATATATATATATATATATATATATATATATATATATATATATATATATATATATATATATATATATATATCTGTAATCACTTGGGATCATTCAATCACCAGGAATAAGGAAGAAAAATAAATACCAGCAGGAGATCTTCTTTTCTTGTTACTTACTTCCTGCAACGCATTGTGTTTTAAAAGATGTCGCTATATAAAACGTTTTTCAATTTTGGAAAATGTATAACGTTCTTCCATTGCATACTACCTTTAGAATGTTTCGTAAAGCTGTTGATAGGAAATGCAGATTAAAAGTGTCCCGACTTCAGTATTTAACAGACTCACGACTGATATGTTAAAAAATGCATGAAATGTCTGTGGTTTTTAGTGATTAAATCATGTCTATACGCATATAATTATATCATTACACTGATTAATTCGTTAAATTGAGAAAAGGTAGAAATCCATGAAAATAAATTTGTGTTATGGTTCACTAGCAGTTCACTTGAATATTTTGTTACATACTTACATGTTTGAAGATCTGTGCATATTTCTTTGGCTATCAGACTGCTAATCATATCAGCAGTTGATATTTATTTCTTTAAGATCAAATTTGATTGAAATCGTTGAATTTTGATAAGTTCTCTTTTTGATATCGTTCCAATTGTTTCGGCTTTCGTAACATCTGTTTTTGTTGTAGGTTAATTTTTCTAATTGCTTGTACTTATCTATTAAAAAGAACTTAATTTCAAATACAAAATACGCTACACTTCTATTAAAATTGTTAATGGAATTGCTTAAAATCTAGTTGTAATATAAAATTTTTCAATTTTTTAAGAATTAATGACTTAATCACATTTTATATTTTCGGTTGTCTTAATTACAAACTTTTTTAATTATATAGATAAATATTCGTATAATGCATATAATAATATAAATTTAATGCAGTTAAACGTGTCATAAAATATCTTAAAATATTAATCAATGTTGTTATAAAGATAATATGGTTTTAATTTTTATATTTTAAAATAAATGTGCAGTAAAAATATTAAGCAAATAAGCACTAATAAAGTTAGTAATCAAATCATTTGGAAAAATAAAATATTTTGCAATAGGCATGGAAAATTAAATAAGTTTTAATGAAACTATAATGCAATTTATTAAGATAAAAACTTGCTGTTGGACAGGGCGACAGTTTTTTATGAAATTTCATTTCAAGGTTAAGTCTATACATAGAAGACTCTAAAATAACACATATTAGGGGTAAAATGCTAAACGCAATAAAACTGCCTCTTAGTGTAAATACAGTTATATTTTGAAAGCAGATATCAATAATTTCTAAATAATTTTCGTAGGAATTTATAGACATTTTACATTTCAGTTTAATACATTTCAATTAAATGTGTTAATTTTTCGGCATGTAATGATAACACAGATGTGTTTAATTACAAAAAATTCAGATATTCTATGTTTGAGTTATCTGAAATAATTAAATATATTTAAAATAATTAAAATTAATATATTAAATTATTTAAATTTAGATATTACGAATTTTTTGTTGATTTTATGTATTATATTAGAGAGTTTAAGCTGTTTTAGAAATTTGTGCAATTTAAACATAGTTATATAATTATCTCATTTATTTAATTTTAACTCATCAAAACGTTAAGGAAATGTAGTTTAAAAATTACCCAATTTAATAGATAGTATTAATATTACTTATAATTTTTATTATATAAAATTAGATATCACTAGGCCAAAAAATATGCAACAATTATATTATTACGTAATGCTGAAGACTGATGGGATGGAAATTCAATTACTGTGAGAGAGAAAATTAAGTTAACGTGATCTCTATCTTTGTTTCCTTTTCTGTCTCCTGTATTTTGCAATTTTCAGGCAGATTCGCTCATATTAGATAATTTGTTTTGTGAATATACGTTGATATTTGCCAATGCTAATACATTTATTTCGTTTCCAATAGAAATTAGCTTTGGTACTTTATCTCTTGCTTTAAAAGTGTGATTCATATCAAATTTTTTCTTTCTCTAGCTAATTATAACAAATATCAAAATATATATTAGAAACTAGAGCAGATTCACTAACTATTCTGACAGAGAACTGGGAGTTTGCTTATAATTAAATATATATCAGACACTTCTTGATATATTTGACTTCTTAATTAAATGGCAAATTATCTATGAAACGCTACATTTGTTTCGAATAAATTCGAATTAATTAAACATAAAAATATTTTGTTTAAAGCTAAAAATGAAAATTTCTGTTGTGAAAAATTGCTGTTTGGAAAGTAAAGTTGAGTTAAAATTAAATAAAGTTAATAATTTTAGGAATAAAAATATCATAAATATTTAGTAAAAAGTTCTGGCTTTATTTTAGAAAAAAATTATATAAATGTTTTTTATCATGAAAGAAAATAAGATAAAAATACAATACAGACACAACCATACTTTTATGAGTAAAAAATGCTAAATTTTTCTGCAAGTACGTTTTCTCGCATATAAGGGTTTTGTTTACTGTGCTGTGGTGTTTTATACATAAAGTTTTATTCAATTTGAACATTCAATTCGAAGTGAATTTCAGTAGTTGATTATAAAATTGATTATAAATTATTCTTTTATATGGGATTCAAACTCACAAAGTGTTGAATTTTAAGCCAAAGTACTAAACATTCATTTTCAATAACGGCAATTTGAGATAGGAGAGGAATTTTGACATTCTTCTTACACATTAATAGAATGGTTATTCTAGGTTTTTCCTGGTTTTTACTTTTGCAATTCGTCATTTCAGTCATTATTTACAAAAAAGCGTCTCCAGAGAATTAATATTATGAGGCATTTATAAAAAAATTAAGAATTTAGGCTAATTAATTTTGTATTTTTTGCATAGGTCTTTTAAAAATTACATATAGCATCTCTGTCTTGAGTAAAAATAACTTTGATAAAATACCATCAGTAAATTTCTCCAAGTAGAGTTTTAATAAAGATAATAAATGAGCATAAAAATAGAGAACTTGTCATCATGATATAAATAAATTAAGTAATCCTTTTAATATCCAAAATAAACACTTAGTAATAAATTTACAGAAACATACCATTAAAATAACATATATTGGTAATAAAAATAAGCTATGCAGTTCTTTTTTATCCTCATGGCAATAATTATTGGATACAGATTCGAGATAAAATAAATAATGCGCCAAGTTTGCATATCGATTGCTCAAGTTATTTCATTCATATGAGTGGAGCTCAAAGAGGTTAAAGCTTTGAAATTAGTCAGGGAAACATATATATTTTTTTCGCACGTACTTTTCGCAGAAATCCATGCCTTTTCTCAATAATTGTTTAAAATCAAATTCAAACAAAAAATAAATAACCAATGAAACTAGTTGGGGTTAGGTCTATCTTTTTGATATCGACATTTTCCAAAAATGCATGACTTTTTTCAATAATCGTTTAAAATCAAATTCAAAGAAAAAACAAAATAACCACTAATGTGTTGATATGAAATTGGGATAGTAAATCTTGAGATAAAAAAACGGAGAATAAACTTCGAATTTGTAGAAAATTCAATTTAACGTCTATTTCTGTCGTCAATTTGTGAAATTATTATAAAAAATACCGTGTACATTAATAGAATGCTATTATGCACACTTCCAAGTGTGATAATAGCAAAATTTCATTCGTATTGATAACGTACAATAAACATTTCAGCTCCTTCACTGCATTGTAATACTCTCATGAATTTTATGTGTCACAGGAAATCGAATTTCAGTTGTTGTTTAATTTTTATAGAATTTTTATCAGGCAATATGAAACTGTTTGTAATTCATTCCCTTGTGGGAAAAACACATTTATACTGTGAAGAGATTATTAAGATTTGACAATAGCTCATAAAAATCAGAATTCTCAATCCTTCAGTTGGTTCTTAATTGAAATAAATTGACTATAACTTGTGATCACAAGAAGTTAATCTTGGCAGAAGATTAAGCAATGGTTTTTATGCTGAAATATGATACTTTGCTGGAGGGATTAGACACAAAGTCTTAGTCAAAGTTTAAATCTACAAAGCATATTCAATGGATTTTGGAGAAGACTCATTCACATTAGAGCCTCATCTATAGGTTAACAACGTAAGAAAATATCAATAATGAACAAGTTTTCATAGAAAATATACACTTTTCTATCCCACACTTTATTGAAATTCTTTCACTTATTTAAATACTTTCATACAATTTGATAAACGAGATTGGTACATAATCATTACTTTGTGTTATAATTGTTAAATAGTGATTTTTATATTATTTTACATTGAGCTATTTAAAAAAATTGATTAAATGTCGTCCAGTTTTATTTCAGAGTTAATCTATTTAATTTGAAAACTATTTTAATTCTTAACAACTTACACAGCTGTTAAGAATTAAAATAATTCTCAAAGAGGAGAGATATAATAAGATTCAAGATTTTGTGCACCTTTCTTACAATATAATGTACACACTTTAGAAAAAAAATAAAACATTGAGGAAGAAAAAATTAAGTCTATTTGCTACTTATTAACAGATAAGTTAATAAATCTGCAATGAATCATAGCAGAGAATGAAAATATAAAATAAATAGCTCATTGAACGCACAAATTAATAGTTCATGGAACTCACAGTGGTTTCTGCTTATATATAACTAAATAAAGAGCGGTAATGATTCATGTTGCCATATTGCAATCTATTTTAACATACATCTACCAATTGTAATTCAAAATGTAAGCCATGTTGGCTCTTCTAATGGCCTCTCATTTTGAAAGCATTATACTCATCAAATTGGTGACAGATCCGATGATTTTGTTGGACAAGGAAAAATATAAAGCAAACAAAGGTAATCCATAAGCATTAAAGAAATATATGGCTTGATATTGTCTTGTTGGAAAACAAACACACAGAATGACGAGTAAGGAAGTGTGGCAGAAACGGCTGCAAGAATAAATTAGTAGAAGCTGATTCTCAATATTTTGACTATCGTGAGAGTCAATTTTAAATCACGAATGATATTTTATAATATAAATGCATTGTATTTTATGTATAATTATATCAAATTTCTTTGACTATCTTTTGAATCAATTCTAAGAAATTTAAAATAAGAATAAAATTTTGGGGAAAGAAATATATAATTTTAAAGAAAAAGTAGAATTATAAATATATTTAAGGAAAACATTTTATTATAAAAATACTTCTACTAAAATCCTTTCAACTAATTAAAATAATTAAAAGGAATTTATTTATTACGTTTACCTAATTAATTGTTTTATAATAATTATTGCAATAACTAAACTATATTTGTAATTGCCTAATTGAGAATAGTTTCTGGATTAAATCCGAGAGACAATGATGAATGCGGATATATAAATACATATTACTAAATGTAGTGACAAAAGATAAAGTATTTACGGTGTTTTGCACTTGAGACATCTTTTGCCTGTTCCATCTGCCTGTCATCGGAAAGGAGATTTCCTGTTTGGAATTGTCTTATCCTATTTTACGTTTCAATGGCGCTTATATTGTTCTGTACACGCATGAAAAATTTTAATCATGCATTTCGTTTTTAAACATTGTTCTTCCAAACAAATTTCCATATACATAATTAAATTTCTTTACTTAAAAGAAATGTATATTTCACAAAGGTTTCTCATTTCCTGTAATTAAATCTAATGGTAATTGAAAAGTAACAAATGGCAGTTTCAATACACCACTTTGATTAGAGATATTGTAAAATATATATTTAAACTTTATTTCATGAATTATATAATATGCATTTGTAGGCATGTTATAAAAACTTATCAAAGAAGCTTTTGATAAGAAAAAAAGTGAAAAAATTTGTTATTGAAATATGAAAAACTACAGACACACACAAACATACATATGTGTCTAAATATATACTTTGGGTTTGCTATAAAATAGGATAAATTAATGATACTTTTGAAATCACATTCCTTTATATTGTTTAAAATAACAGGTATTTAAAGGAGGAAAAGATATTTAGTGATTTTTTAAATATTGGTTATCTTGAGATCTGTTTTTAGGTTAATTCAGAACATTTTGTTTTCCGTAGAAGACGCAAACTGTTATATACTCACTATTCCAAGAATTAGAAATTGTTTTTTTACACTAAAATAAATTGCTTCTGTAGGATTAAGCAAAATTTGACAATGAACAGGTCAATTTCATATTAAAACAAAGTTTTTTGCAGTTAGATAAATTACCATAAGAAATAGAGAATGTACTCAATGAATATTTCATATAAATATGGGTATATTAGATATCAAAATTAAGAACTACAGATAATTTTGATTTCTTTACTGAAAGTGGTTAAAAATATTTGGTTCATAACTTCTTGGTCCATCATGCCTTGTCGTTTAATAAATTCTAGTGGTGATTATATGAATTTATGATTGACGAAATTTAAAACTCAAATCAAATACGAAATACATTGTATGTTGTTATTTCATACTGAAATATATAAATTTTCCATTAAGGCATTTTAGTTAAAATATTGAAATTTTAATTTATCGCTATTTACATTTACTATTGTTTTTTTACACACTCCCTTTAAAAATTTTAACATAAATTTTCTTGAAATTATTTTGAGCCAATAATCAGTGCACTTCAGGTAATTTGTTCCAATAGCGATGTCTCAACTACAAGATGAATGTATAATATAATATGATGCTACTGAAATATTTTGACGTTAATCAGTTTTCGTTTAAATTTAAAAAAAATAATTAAAAATATTTCTATAATTTCTTAGTTAATAATATAAAATAGATTCCTTTTATCTGTAGTTTAAGTTTTAAGTCATTTTTATATATCAAATGATTTTAAGTGTGTCAGTGGCTTAACAAAATTTCAAGTTTCACGCTATTGCTTGATCCAAGTACCTTATTTTTGGTTTTATCTTTTTACTGTTAGGTAGTATGATATTTAGACTAATATGTTTTGAACTTTAAAATTTTATACACAATTACTTTTAAATAGTTAATATAGCCAAATCAAAAATTCATGATGACGTTATTGATACAGATAAAACAGTTAATTGTAGTATATACTTATTAAACAGAAATTTAATATAAGTATTATTAAAATTATATGCATAAACATACATACACACATATATACAAAAAGGATCTTTTCATTTAAAACAATACTTTTTAAATAACTATATTTTCTTATTACTGCTAATAAGAATCTGTAAATTTTATTACATCAATTAAAATTATTTCAATAACCAAATCAATGTGGAATTCGGAATTTCATTTAACATCTTTACCCTTTCATACCTGAAAAATTATTATATATATATATACATAAATATACAGGGTGATCCAAAAGTCAGGACGAACTTTAAAAATGAATAATTCGAAAACGAATCACGATACATAGATGCGGTTTGCACCAAACGGATGGAAAAAAAACCGGGTTTTGTGAGGCAATGAACAAAAAAATAGTTCTGTTGGCGACAAACAGATGGTGCTGTCGGATTTCTGATGTAGGATTATGCAAAGCAACAAACGATATAAAAAGAAGCAACTGCAGCAGGTAATGGTAGTCGAAGTTGGTATGCATCGAAATGCTGTCCATAGTTGAGAAAGCCCTCTTAGTTAAACTGTTTTATAAGAATTCGGAAAGTGCCATTGCGGCATTGCGAGAATATCGCTACATGAAGGGCATGCGAGATAGCAAAGGACCAATAACGTCTTCTGCATTGAACAAAATTGTGAAAAAATTTGAAGCTACAGGTTCTTTGGCGTCACGTCAAAGAAGTGGACGTCCCTCAACTGCAGCTGCTGTTGCCACGACAGTGGAGCAGACGGTGCAAGCCATGTCGGCGGTTGCTGCACATGAGGAGTGCAGTGCTCGAGAAGTTTCAAGGCAGACAGGAGTGTCGTACGGAAGTGTCTGGAGGGCGCTGCGAGTAACTTTGCAACGGTATCCCTACAAGTTGCAACATAACCAAGAACTGAAACTTCCTGACTTCGACTCTCTCCAACATTTTGTGAATTTGGTCTTCAATAAGATGGAAGAGCAGCACGACTGGCTTCACACTGTGCTTTGGACAGATAGAGCACATTTCACACTCTCAGGCGCTGTTAACACCCACAATTGTCGAGTGTGTAGACCACAGAAAATCCACGTGCATTTGTTGAGGTACCCTTGCAACAGCCTAAAATGACAGTCTGGTGTGGCTTCACCGCTGATTTCATAATTGGTCCATTTTTTTTCGAGGAAGTCACACAGACAGGTTTCCAAACAGTTTCTGTCACCGGTAAGCGATATCTGACACTGTTACAGAACAGCATTATTCCTGAACTGCAAGCGCGACAGGCACTCCAAACAGTCACCTTTATGCAAGATGGAGCACCACCTCATATTGCTCTGCCTGTGCAACGCCTGCTACGCTCAACTTTTGGGGAGGATCGCATTATCAGTCGCTATTTTAATCATGCATGGCCTCCAAGATCTCCCGATCTCACACCCTGTGACTTTTGGATGTGGGGCTTCTTGAAGTCAAAAGTGTACCGCGACCAACCGGCATCACTAGCGGCACTGAAAGATGCCATCCGCCAAAATGTGTCTGCCATAACGCAAGAAATGCTACTAAATGCTGCGAATGGTGTGGTGACTCGTCTCACAGCTTAACTTCTGAATGATGGACAGCACATTGAACATTTACTGTAGTAAGTACTAATTAACTGTAATTAATCTGACATCATTAATCATTGTTTCATTTGTAAATCTTCTTTTGTTGCAATAAAACACTATAGCGCCATCTGTTGGTCGCCAACAGAACTATTTTTTTCATTGCCACACAAAACCCGGTTTTTTTTCCATCCGTTTGGTGCAAACCGTATCTTTGTATCGTGATTCGTTATATATATATATATATATATATATATATATATATATATATATATATATATATATATATATATATATATATATATATATATATATATATATATATATATAGCACATATTAATGATTACATTGTGGCAGGTTAATATATTTAGAAATGAAATTCTAACACGCACACACGCACTTGAATAAATTATTAATTTTTCAAAAATCTAATAATTTAATTTTTAGATAAAATAACAAAATAAATACCCATAAGAATGAATATAGTTCTCGATCTTTAGAAATACTTCAATTTAAGAAAGTCTATTTTTTAATTGACATTATATATTATTATGTTTAAAATTTAATTGCAATAAAGTATTTTCTATGTGATTTATTTTTTTCAACAAAAATATTTTTCTGGAAATAAATTTTTTTATTAGAATGGATGTTTTCAGCTCTTCTAAAAATGAAAAGAAAAATACTTTTTCTGTCGCTGTCTGTTCTTGTTTGAAATCGGAGATTTCTAAGGAAGTATCTTTCCATTTCTTTGGCTGTTTGCTTGTGATTTTTTTAAGTTTGTAAAAAAAATGTTAGCTTATGTTGGCGTCGAATATAAGCATCTGCAGATGACAGACTAGCCTTAAAATAAAACTTTTCTATTTCTTTTCATTTAGATTGTGGATTTTACTTTTCTCCAATAATCATTTGTTATGCTTATAGAAAACATTTTGCACTGTTGTATAAAGTTTGATATATTGTTTCTAGTCCTGAATAAATGTTAAACAGATGCAAGACATTGAACAAAATTACAGATACCAAATTGTGTGATAAATTTGTATTATATTAAGAAATCATTGCACTTATATGTCAAAACATAAAATTTAATTTTTACAATACGATTGTAAAAGTATAAAACATCTAGATACAGTGATACAGTATGCTATTAAAGAAACATAAAATGTTTCAAATATAATGAAAATTTGTTCTGTTTTTAAACAAGATACTTGGTTAACATCTTTTATTTTGATAAAGCAGATAAATACTTTTATCCCTTAAGCCAGACAAATATATTTTAAATATGAATAAAGCAAACAATATCTATGTATTTATTTTAATGAAAAGCAAATTTCTAATTATCTGCAGTGTGCTGAATAGATTTCTTTACTGGTATATATGCATAGATTTTTTATTAAGAAATATGTACTAAAATTTGCAAGTTATGGATTTTAACTCTAAAATCTCTCTCTCTTTTCCTGATTGCAAAATAAACTTAAAATAGTTTTTAATCTATCATTTAACTAACTAAACCTTTTATCTGTATGCAAAAATTGACAATGAAACTAATACAAATATTTTATTTTTGATTTTCATTATAATTGGAATATATTTCACAATTTTAGATAAATACAACCATTGAGTTTATTTTATACATTTTAAAAATTTAAACAAAATAAGTATTTTTGTGTGATATTATTTATTACAATAGGAAAAAATTAATTTAAAAATTAATATTTCTTAATCTATTTAAAAATTTTAAACCTATAAATTTTATATAGAAAGATTATGATGTTTTATTATGATATTATTTTATGTTTCGATCATAAATATATTTATATACCTTATAAACTATTAAAAATTCAGTATGAATGTTGTATAATTGTGTGATATTTTAATTTGATATAAATTTCTCAGATAATAAAAATTAAGTATATCAACATGTGCTTATAAAATGAGAATTATTATCAGTATTTTAAAAAAACATAATTAAATTATGAGTTTTAATTAAAGTACTATCTTTATATTAAAAAAAGCAACCCATTTTCTTAAAAATGCTTCTGAAAATATTCATAAAAATTTAATATTTATAAATGTTATACTATGGGATGGTTCATTTTATTATGTTTAAAATTATTTTTTTTAAATTGATTAATAATCTTGAAGCACTTATCACTTTTTTACTGCTACATTACTAATTTATAATTTTCTGTAAAAACATGGTTTCATATAAAAATGTAATCATGGTATACTGCATTCTAAAAATAAAGCAATGAAATTTGAAGAATGCAAGCTTACTATTATAACAATATATTATTTATAAAATTATTTTAAGTTCAGCTTTCTCTGATTGATGTCTCATAATCTTTTCAATGGATTATCAAGCATGAAAACTATATAAACAATAATTATTTGAGTGATAACTTCAAACAAAATACTAAATAATTAAATAAGATATCTTTCTAAATTATATACTTATGTACTTTGATTTATGAAACTATTAACATATATGTATTTAACGCTATGCATATATACAGGGTGATTATAAAAAAACTTTGCCAACATCTGCACTTCTAGCGTCCATTCTATTTAACCGATCAAGATGATACTTCAAATATAGTTCTTTTGAGATATGTGCTCGAGATTCTGTGAATGGCAACACAGTGGCCCTCGCGGTTACAGTTATAGTGACAGAAACTCGAAATTTTCGAATGGCAACGCCTACTTTTTACCATCGCAAAATGTTCAGCACATGCGAAAACCCTAAATAGCGTTGAAACGGTACCGATATGTCCGAAAACCGACGTGTTATACACATACAAACAGTTCTTCAAGGCGCACGGAGGAATAGTGCATACGACAGAGACAAGACACTGCTCAATGATGAGAACACATAGAGAAAAAAATCTTTATTAATTTCAAACATTTTCCACATGAGTGCCATCACAGGCAATTACGCATTGCATGCGGGAGACGGTGGACAATGTCGCTGCACGCAACATGGCACGAGGGATGTTTCCAATCTCACGCCGTATAGAATCCTTTAAGTCCGACAATGTTTGAGGATTGCACAGATAAACTCTGGATTTGAGATAGCCCCAAAACCAGAAATCCATAGCGTCAGATCTGGGGATCGCGCAGGCCACGGAAAAGGATAATAGCGTGAGATGATGCGATCACCAAAATGCTGATCCAGAAGCCTTTTAACTGACCTCGCTATATGTGGAGGTGCGCCATCTTGCATCCAAACAATGTCATTGAGTGCATTCAGCCGACGCAACTCCGGTAAGATATAATTTTTCAGCATGGCTGCATACCGAGGGCCCGTTACAGAACACGTTGCAGGGCCAGTCGGGGTCGTTTCCTCAAAGAAGAACGGGCCCAGAACAAATGTAGCTGTAATGCCGCACCATGCAGTCACTTTGGCGTCAAATGATGGTACTGGCGCCACAGCATGAGGATTCGTCTGTCCCCAGTGCACACAATTCTTTGTGTTAATGCTGCCATTTAAGGTGAAATGCGCCTCGTCCGTCCATAGTATGCGAAGTGGCCAGTCGTTATCCGCATCATATCGTAACAAAAATGCATTTGCGAAGTCCAGACGTTGTTGTGGGTCACCCGGCTCCAACATCTGGACGCGCTGGAACCGATAGGGAAACATGTGAAGTACCGAGAGCAAGAGCTTGCGGACCGTTGAGTTCGGAATATCCAACACGCGCGCTATGCCTCTTGCGGTTTCTGTGTGTCCTGCAGTCACTGTATGGTGCACTTCCATGACAACGTCCTCAGAAACAGTTGGCCGTCCGGAGCGCTGTTTGTCACAGGTGCAGCCTGTATCTTCGAATTTCCGCACTAAATCACGCAGAGCTTGCAGAGTACATGGGCCGTGTCGTTGTCGATGATTGCGGCGATACACACGCAAGGCTTCCGCAGCGTTCATCCCATTTTGGTAATAGAGTTTGATCAATTCACCGCGAACTTTCCTAGGAAGACTCATATCGTCGGCATGTGCGAGTTCCCGAATGACGACTTCGCATACCCGTTTAGTATTTTATAGGTTTCCTACGCTGAATATCTGGCGACCGGCGTTCTGTGATTGGTTTCTTGACTCTGTCACATGCAAATTTATTGCGTGCGCCCAGATCGTGTTTTATTGGCCGGTTTTCAGAACTCTTTTTTGTGTTTGCAGAACACGTCCGTTTTTAGACATATCGGTACCGTTTCAATGCTATTTAGGGTTTCCGCATGTGCTGAACATTTTGCGATGGTAAAAAGTAGACGTTGCCATTCGAAAATTTCGAGTTTCTGTCACTATAACTGTAACCGCGAGGGCCACTGTGTTGCCATTCACAGAATCTCGAGCGCATATCTCAAAAGAACTATATTTGAAGTATCATCTTGATCGATTAAATAGAATGGACGCTAGAAGTGCAGATGTTGGCAAAGTTTTTTTATTATCACCCTGTATTATATATATATATATATATATATATATATATATATATATATATATATATATATATATATATATATATATATATATATATATATTTAGAAAAAAATAAGTAATAGTAAAAAATAAATAAAAAATTAATCAAATGTTTTGAAATATCAGATTCTAAGCATGACATAAATACCTTTAATTTCTATTGGTCTTGATGGGTTTTAAATTTCAGTTTTTTATGTATTTTAGCAAATAAGATTATTCTGTTATTTAAAAATAACTTTGTTTCTCATAAATTTAAATACTATATATAACTCAAAGTCTAAAAATAAATTTAACTCAAAGTATATAAAATCTCAAAAATGCTAAGAAATCGTCTTTTAAATTTGCATTTTGTGACGTTTTCAATATTTAACAAAGTAAAGAACTCAAAACCTTTCTTAACTTTGACATTTACTTTAAAGCCTTTCATGCAATAAATATATAAAAATCTAATTACCTTAAAATTTTTGATAAATAAAACAGTCTTTAAGTATAAATTATTCTATTTGTATTCCTCCCGTATTTTTTCATTTATAATGGAATTTTTCGCCCTTCAAATTTGTATTTTGACATGTTTTCTATAGTTAATAAAATGAAAATCTAAAATCATTTCTTAACTTTGACATTTAATTTAAATATTTTTATCATTATATGTATTTAAACCTAATGAACTGATACATCCAACTAATAAAGAAGTCCATAATTATAAATAGTTCTCTTTGTGTTCCTCTACATTTTTTCATTAAAATATACGTCATTAATATTTTAATGCAAAGTATGGTAACACCAATACAATTAGTTATTAAAAATCCTTTTACAATAAATAATTTTTTTTACTATGATACTTAACATTCTTTAATAAAATAAATACTTTTTCTCTAAATAGGAAACTTTAATTGTATTTCAAGCTTTCATATTATGCAATGAATTGAAACAATGTAAAGTAAAATATTAAAATTTCAGCCAAGTTTAATATTTACATCTATAATGCATTTTAATATTTTTTCATGCTCGTAATTTGATAGGCATTTTTTTTACCAAATCATTTCCTCAGCAAATAAATAAAATATAAAACACTGCGAATGTCTTTAGGGAAAATAAATATATTTGAGAATTCGTTTTTTTTTTTTTTAACTTTCCAAGATATCAATATAGCATCAAACAATCAATAAATGTAACAATTTTGTGGTTCAAATAAAATTATCATACTATGATAAACAAGAAATGAACCATTAATTTTATTTTGAAATAGTCCATGCGCTTCTTTGATGTATCTCTCGTACTTCGAATGTGATCGATTCCATTTCACCTAGGAAATCAGCTGGAAATGAAAGCATTCAGGTCAGTAACTCTCTTTTATAGAAAGTTGCGACTACTAACTTTCATCATAGGCATAATTAGTTCCGTTTGTTACCTATCAATAAGGCAGGCTTTGGTAATTGCATGTAAAATTGCATCGAATTGTAAAAGTATCTCTAGGATGAATTACCTGCAAACAACAAACTGGAATGAACTACGTACCATTTCCTATAAATTTCCTTATATTAGCATTTAGTTTATTAAATACTGTAAGTGGCGATCACTCATGAATTTTGTAAAAAAGTAATATTTTTGTGTCCAAGGGTCTACTGATCCGAGGTCAGCAGTGTTAGACCAGGTCCATGTGCGCGTACACCTTTAAAAAGTCCAGTACCATAAGTGGATTCTCCATCAGATCTCTCCTGGAGAGACAGAGGCATAGAAGAATATGTTCATGAGAGGCCTGTTCATTTGAGCACTTGGAGCAAATTTAGAATATTTTTGTACCCTCGACGAATTTCAAGTGACTAAGATGGCCACTTCTGAAACGGGCAATAGCCGTTTGTTCTTGTCTATTAAAATCAGTAACCAAGGAAGCACCTGGAAGCGTGCAGAGATACCAATGATGCTCAGGAGGGACAATCCAAGTGGTTTTATTCTCGTGTTTAATCTTTGAATGAATCTACTGAAATGTGAGAGGTGCCGACGGCACACCGCCCTCAGACACATCAGTTTTGGCCAAAGTGTCCACAATTTCATTCCCTTCGTGATCCACGTTGGAAGGAATCCACTGTAGGTGAATTTGATGCGATACGGACATCCGTTTTAACATTTGAAATATTGAAATCCAAGTCCTGTCTCAAATATTTTTGTGCCACGCCCAGTTACACTTGTCTTTATTGCTTTAGAAAAAAGAGGATAATTTTGTAAAGGAAGTTGAAAAGTTAGTCTGCGTGTATAAACAGGGCATCTTTCCATTATTATGACATCGTGTTTGTTCTTCTTAAACCACACTTTATACAACAATTGTTTAGTTGAAGATGTTACTTGACATCTCTATTATAAGTACCTAACAGTTAATAACTTGGTTGCTTAAGCTTGAGAAGCTTAAGCAACATAATGTTAACTAATTACTGATTTATTTTTGTTCCTTAAGAACATCATGAATATTTATATATTTAAAGACGTTAGTCTCATTAAGATAACTTGTTAATTGACTCAATTATTTAAATCTAAATTTGGATTAAAATATTAAGAATAACTATTAGATTATAATTTAAATAAAGCTCATATCTTCTTCAATTACATGTGATTTTAATGCGAATTTTTTGTGAGGTTTTAGAAAATAAATGAAAATTCGCTTTTTATTAATTTTGTGTGCAAGTATTTTTTTAAATGCTTATGAGAAGAAGTTGTATTAATTAATGCAAGGTAACATTTACTCATTTGATACCAGAAATAAACTGGAATAAGGCTTTTGGAGAAGTAAGAAATTAATAAAATTCAAAAGTTCATATTATCTTGTTATGCATTAAATTCATTGACAGCGTAAGAATAAATTAATTTTCTCACATTGCTAGGAATACAATTTATTGTCAAACAAATCTTTCTGAGATTTCCATGCGAATAAAAATTTTCGAATGGAACAAGAAATAATTGCATTTTGGTGAACTGCATTAAATGAAATTCTTTGCGAAAATATAAAGCATTTTTTTCCCCAAAAAATACTATAAAAATCGCTTGTACCATAAAAATAATTTCAGAAGTGGTTTCAAATTTTATTAGATATTATAAGTTAACTAGTATTTATTATTATTCCAATATTTCATTTGATGCTTATATTAAAATATATTACAGGTACTCAAAATTGTGCTTTGATAAATTGCTCCTGGATTAATTTCTTTATTTATTGTATATAAATCAACTTCAATATTTTTACTTTAATTATGTATATTAAAAAAAATCAAAGATCTTATTTTAATATATATATATATATATGTATATATATATATATATATATATATATATATATATATATATATATATATATATATATATATATATATATATATATATATATATATATATATATATATATATATATATATATATATATATATATATATATATATATATATATATATATATATATATATATATATATATATTGATAGTTTCAAATATGTTGCCCAATATAAAAGATAACTAGATTTGTTGTGAAAATAAATATTTATTGATAATAATTTTTGGACAACGTGTACTATTTGCCATAAATGAATATATACCATTGATTAGATAAAGTCATATAAGTAATATGTCATGTAAATGACTCAAAAAGCGAAAATGTAATAAACAAATAGTAATATTTGTTTTTAATTTTCGTGGTGGGTAAGATTTATTTTAGGATAATTTTTATGAAAACATTTAATTATTCTTCCATTATAATACAGGGAAAATAAAGCCATTTTTAGATACAGCGGAGCTTAATTTTTAATTCCTTATATGTGATTTCACTTGAATTTTTGTTTAATCAAATAAAACACAACTTCATCAAAAATTTAAGCAATTCCCCTTATATATTTGTATAAATACGTTAAAGATTTCACTAAAACCTTTTTTTATCATAAATTCTTATATTTTTAACTTACTTTTTATGCTTGTAAAGAAATTTATAATTAATTTTTAAAATAAATAGTAATAATTTATTTGAAAGATATATAATTTTAAATTAAACAAAAAAATAATTCTTTCAAATAGAATATTTAATGATGAAACGCATAATTTAATTCCGATCTTATTAATTATAAAAAATTATGCGTTTCAAAATGTTTAGTAACAATTCAAATTCTTGAAATTTTCCTAAATGAGAAAACTTTTATAATAAAAACAGAAAATATGAATAAAGCTTGTACTGTTTAAAAATATACGTCTTTAATTAAAAAGTTTAATCAACATGGCAATCATCATTTAATCCCTTGATTAATAGTTGGTACATATTTATTTCAATGTTGGAAAAAATATTCATGTAAAATTTTCTCATTCTTTTCATAAATGTTATATAATATTTCAAATAAAATAATATTGCAATTATTGATACCGTGTATTGTTCATAAAATATTTAAAAATGATTAAATATTTAACTAACACATTAGACAAATAAACTTATTTTAGGAAAAATATTGAAAACGATTGGTTGCATAGCATAAGTATTCTTGATATTCTAAGAATTATTGATAATGATATGATCTTTTTTATGAAAAACTTATTATATAGATTTCTAGTTTTGTGTTTCAATTGCTAAGATTAAGCTTTGCTTTTATTTTCATTCAAAATTAATAAATTTCAATCAATGTTTTAGTATTATCATGTTTTTCAAAAACAGTTAACTATCTTCATCAATATCATTATTCAGATATTTCCTTAATACTGGTTGAATTGGTCAGTATATAAAGACGTATTATTCTTTGAATGCTACTGCCACTATTGTGCCATCCGGTAGCATGAATACTCTTTGCAGGAAAATAATTCTAAAAAATGGAGATACATAAATAATTCATGGAGAAAAAGGAAATTGTTTTTGCGTTTGTTCTCTTGAGAATAAGAAAAGATTACTGAGAAAAATAATTTTTCTAAAAAACTATGAGTAGACAATGAGAAAAGGTCAAAGCTTTTTAATATCTATATACATAATTGATAATTTCAACTTTTAAAATTGCAAGTAAATTTTTATTAATAAAAATGACTTCAAGTTTTGAATAATAATACACATACAGAAAATCAATTTTATATTTTCATAGTATTATTAATATCAAATAAAGTGTTTATGCAATTTCTCAGTAAGGAAAATAACCCACATAAAAGTCTTAAAAACGTTTTAAGAGTCATAATAATAATTCATATAAAAAGATGATAAATTTCATAATTTTAAATACAAAAAGAAATTTCATAATTGATTTCATAAACAATGTAATTACTGATTTTCTGTTTCCATTTACAAATAGAATTTATTATGAATGCAATCTGAGAAGTTTTTTGTTTGTCAATATTACATTTCAGAAGATATCAGTTATGTTACGTTCCTAATTATATTGTGTAGTTTAATGTATAACTGGTATTCATTTATCTTTCAAATTTAAAGTCCATTAGGTATTAGTAATATAACCCTATCCCTCTTAATAACATATATATTTGAGTTTTTATTCAGTGTTTTAAATAAGAAACAAGATGTTTAACTTGTTGAAATCACCTTCTATGTTTTATATCAATTTAAAAAAAATTGGGAACAATATTAATTTCCAAATAAAATATTACATTTTATTGAATTTAAATATTTAATTTTAAAATAATTACTATTACTATAAAAGGCTTATATAAACAAAAAAGACTGGATAAGTATTAAATATTATAACGAAATACCAATATCTAACAATTTAGCTGACTTTTGTTATTTTTAATCATTAGCACATATTTCGAAAAATAAAATAACCATGACAAAGTTTTAAATTTTTAAGACTAATAATCATCTATAAGTAACGCGCGCGCGTTACGGCTGTTCTCAATTAATTATCTATAAATTCATTTTTAACACACAAAAGAGAACGCTGTGGGACAGAAAATCATTCACAAAAATTATTGATCAGTGAAAAAATTAACTATGTTAAATTTTCCTAAATATTTATAATATTATACGAAAAAAATCACTTTTGACTGTGTGAATATTAAACTTTACAAACAAAAGACATTATTTTTCTCATTGTAATTAATTTAATTACCTTTTATTGAAAACAGCCTTAAATATGTGTTAAATAAATTACTTTAAAAATTTCAAAATAAATTTTTTACAAATAAACTTTTTCTTATCTTTAAAACATTTATGGAAATATTTGTCAATGAGTATTCTACTTAAACTTGAAAATTGCTGATATCTAAAATAAATATAACTATATATATATATATATATATATATATATATATATATATATATATATATATATATATATATATATATATATAAATATATATATATATTATATATATATATATATATATATATATATATATATATATATATATATATATATATATATATATATATATATATATATATATATATATATATATATATATATATATATATATATATATATATATATATATATATATATATATATATATATATATATATATATATATATATATATATATATATATATATATATATATATATATATATATATATATATATATATATATATATATATATATATATATATATATATACTACTGGCCATTAAAATTGCTACACCAGGAAAGCGGCACATCACACACATGAAATTTGCATGACAGTTAGAACTTGCTGTGATATGAAAATGATTAGATTTTCAGCTCATTCATACAAAGCAGGTGACAGTAGCGGCATCTACAATGTGTATAAAAACAGAGATTTGACAGCAGTTTTCTCATACTCAATTTCCGTTTCAACGTTGTTTTCGGCAAAGAAAGTTGTTGTAATGCCGCGTGTAAGAAGAAGAAATGTCTATCAGCACGTGTCTGACTTTGATCGAGGAAGGATTATAGTCTACCGGGATTGCGGTTTATTCGACAAATGTAAGTATAATCCCCAGTTCCTTGAGTCCTGCTCGCGTCGGTCGAGACACCATGACTGTTAGCAGAATATGGAATCGATGGGTTCAGGACAATCATACGAAACATCATGCAGGATCTCAGCGACCCCCCATCACTAACAGTAGTGAAGACAGACATCTTATTCGCATGGTCACAAGGGATCGTACAGCCACGTCACGAACCCTGAGTCGAGAAATGGAGTCATTTGCAAGGCAACAAGTTTCTGCTCGAACAGTTCGACGACGTTTGCAGCAGCATGGATTGTCTGCACGGCGACCATGGCTTCGGCTACCATTGACGCTGAGTCACAAACAGGAGCGCCTTCATTGGTGTGATCAGCGACGAACCTGGACGCGAGAATGGCATCACGTCATTTTTACAGATGAATCTCGGTTCTGTATACAGGACCATGATGGCCGCATCCGTGTTTGGAGGCATCGTGGAGGACGCGCATTGCCAGCTTGCATTGGACATCTCCATACTGGCCCATCTGCTGGAGTGATGGTATGGGGTGCCATTGGATACACGTCTCGATCACCTCTTGTTCGCATTACCGGTACTTTTAACAGCAACCGTTATATTTCCGATGTGTTAAGGTCCGTGGCTCTGCCCTACCTTCGAGGCCTCCCTAATGCTTTGCTTTAACAGGATAATGCACGAACGCATGTTGCCCGTACTGTTCGGAACTTCCTTGATACAGAACAGGTTCAACTGTTACCCTGGCCAGCATGTTCTCCTGATCTGTCACCAATTGAGAACGAGTGGTCAATGGTTGCCGATCGATTGGCACGCCATCACTCACCATCCACTACTGTCGATGAACTGTGGCATAGTGTTGAAGCTGCATGGACTGAGATCCCCGTACATGCGATACAATCTCTGTTTGACTCCATGCCTAGGCGGATAAATGCTGTTATTGCAGCCAAAGGTGGCTGCTCTGGGTACTGATTCCTCAAGAACTATACATCCTAATTTCCTGTAAATCTAATCACTTGTTCTTTCCACTATAATGTATGTGTCCAATAAATATCGTTTTGTTATTTGCATTCGTTCTTGGTGTAGCAATTTTAATGGCCAGTAAAGTGTATATATATATAAAAGTAAAATACGTAAAAAAAGTGCATTTTGAAATTAAAAACAAATTTCAACAAGGAAAAAGTGTTCTTTCAATTATTCGTTTGTATATTTGTATAAAAATCGAATATATTTATTTTAGTTTTAATTTTTATCATCTCCAATTTTATTTATAGTACAATTTTATTATATTAAACAACTTATTTAAACTTAATTATTACTCAGTAGGAAAATACGAATATAATAATCTTTGTATTTTAAGTTTCTACTCATTACTTTCAAAACAATATGCAAGCATTTTATTTAATTAGTTTGAAAATTATTAAATAAAATATTTTCAAATAATAAATCTCGATGACATTTATATGTATCTCTATTTTCCGTATTTTTCAGGAGATATTATTGTAATTGAAAAAATAATATTATATTTAATATTTAATATACTATAAGTCCTTTTTTAAAGAATTTTATAGGTTTTAACAAAGATATAAACCTTTTGATTTTAAATTTTGCTTAGCTATTAAAATATCTTTTAATAAAGTAGTATAAAGCAGTTTTTTTAAACTACTTTATTTTTTAAAATAAACCTTTCAATTTAGATGTAAATACTTAAATAATTAAATAAAACGTATGTTACTTAGAATCTGAAACACATAATCAAGAATTTAAATCATATTTTAGTAATCTAAAATTTACTACATATAAGAAAAATAATTTCAACACTATAATTTTACTTCAACAAAATTAATCTAATTTACTTCATTTCAACATAAGGTTTTCTGGATTGTTAAAGTTTTTAGTTAAATGTGAAAAATATATGTGCGGTTCCTTTTTTATTAAATTTAGAACTTAGAAATTGAAGAATTAATGTAATTATGCATCTATATTTATAAAAGAAAAATATAAGAAAGTACATTACACATATTTATTTTCCCACATATTTCCATAAGTTTTACGTCATGTGCAAATAAAAATTAGTATCATTTCTAATACATAGTATAAAAGTAATTTATATCCCAATTAATTAACTTCAAACTTAAATATAAAACCCTATAAGGCCAGATGCTAAAAATATTATGGGTTGGAAGCAACATTTTACCCCATATTGCTATATGTAACCATTTAATTAAATTTGTTTCGAATTCTAATTCTTATAGACAGTTAGAGCATGTACATAATTGTTAATTAAATTACTTATATTGAATGCGTTAGACAAAAAGAAAAACATTCTACACAATGTATTTAATAAAAGAATGTCCTTATTACTTTTAATCTTGTTTGAATATATATATATATATATATATATATATATATATATATATATATATATATATATATATATATATATATATATATATATATATATATATATATATATATATATATATATATATATATATATATATATATATATATATATATATATATATATATAAAAATATTGTATCCTAAATTCAATAGCATCTTTCTTCCTATAAATTATATTTATTTTTCCGTCATTTATGCGTTTGCTGTACACAATCTACTTATTACTTTGATTTAATGTTGTAATTACTTTATAACTTCTGTTAAAAGTATATTTATTTCAAAAAAAACTATTGAAGTATCTGTCTAACCTAGTACAAATTATCTTTACGTAGATAATACCTTTGTAAACACTGGAATTCGATAAATTAATGAAGTAAAATGTGCTTGCCCTTAAATTCTAAAGATAGGACATATTATATAAATATTTATTCCATATTTAAATGAAAAACATAGTAAAATGTATTCATAATTTATATAAAGAATGAAATATAGTATATGATCCACTAGCTTGTGTGAATCATTTTTTCAAATAATTATTTCATATAGATATTTATAAGGTAAGTTATTGGGAGACTTATTATAAATAAGTATTGAAATTATAATTGGAACACAATATTTACTTGACTTAATTCAAATGTGATGAATATACTTATAAACTTTCTTAATTCACGAATTGTTAAATATGTTATCTACTTCTCTTACATTTTATTCTAATGTAAGAGGATCATCAGTGATCTTCTAATACAATTCCTTTCCTTTACATCTATTTATTTTTTATGTACAGGGTCAATTTATAATCTTTTTTTATACGAATGATATTTATATCTTCTGAGATTAAAAATGATGAGAATCATATATAATATATGTAATATTCAAAATAGTTTTTATTCAAAAACTTAATGCGAAATTTCCATTTATATTATAGAAAAGATAACTACTCAGATTATTTTGCTGTCTTTTAGTGCATATATTTTCTGTAAAGATTATTATAATAACATTGTTTACAGGTCATACATTTCACAACATAAAATGAAGCAAGAAGTTTTTAAAATGAATTGCACGCATTATTTTATTTAAATAAAAGGGAGATTATTTTAAAATTGCACTCAGTTAGATCTGTAACTAAGCATATCTCAAAATGTGCATAAAATTATATATATTCACTGCAAGTTTTGAAGAAATGTATACTACTGCTATAAAGAAATTAAATTTTCATAATTGTATCTGGCTGATTTGTAGGATTGAAAAATTCTTCTACAACTTAGCTAGAAACATGTGTTTGATCAAATAAAGGCTCTTTCTTTGTAAATATCAAAAACTTTTTCGAATATGATTTATAAATTTTAATTTAATTATAATGAAGAACTTTGCAAAAAATAACATTATGTTAACTGTACGTAATTAATCATAGACTTCATTATATTGTCATCTTTTTTTCATCTTTACAATTAACCGGAATTTGATTGTAAATTTAAAGATATGTTGTAAAATAATCAAGTTCAACTATTGTAAAAAATTTTATAATATCATTTTTTAATATATTTTTCAATAAAAAAGTCTCAGAAGTTCCAATTAAACTGTAAATCTCCTTGGATTTAGGTACAAGGGAGTTCGCTAGTGTCAACTTCAACAATTTTTGATCTTCAATACGCATTTTATCTCAAATTTTAGCATTTTTCACATAACCACAAGTTATTTTGGAGATAATAAAAAAATCATTAGTATATAAGAATATATATTTTTCTAAATAAATTAATATCGCAATAAAATGTGTAGGGAAGAAATAAAATACAGTTTGCTAACTATTAAATTACCGGTAATAATTTAAAATTGAATTTACATTCAAATTTTGGGAACGGAAAAAAAGTGTTTTTCAATTATGTAGCACAAGAAAGCTATAAATAAAGTTTTGATATTTGTAAAAAATATATCATTGCTAGTTAGCAACATCATAGAGAAAACTTTAAGTAAATGTATGCAAAAACAAATATTTAAATATCATGTTTAAATTAAAATTAAAACCTTAAATATAATAGAATGAAAAAAAGAATCCAAAGTTTCCTATAATTCTAGTTTTTAAGGATCTTCGTATTTACTGAAAGTGTTTAGAACAGCTAATGGAAAATAAATACATTTTGATGGTCTTAAATACATTTTTTGCATTTAGGACCATTCAAATGTATTTATGTATATATCACTGTATCTCCTTGGTCCAGTTGAATTACATTAAAAATGCCTATAAATGTAAATTTAAAATTGCACATATATATATATATATATATATATATATATATATATATATATATATATATATATATATATATATATATATATTCTCTGCAAAATCAATATTTTTAAGACAAAAAACTTAAAAATCCAATTTAAATAATATTTGTTGACATTTTTCACATGTTATATTACAAAATACAATTATAACAGGGGAAAACATAATCATTTAGCTTAAGTCTCAACGGGAGATAATGTTGCTCGCGTCCGTGGCCACACGTGCCGCCCGGGTGGTGCTAAATGAGTGACAGCTAGAGGCTATGGCTACTCGCTGCAGACGTGAAAAAATTCAGTTACAAACCACGTAAAGAGGCTGTGGCCAATTTTCGATTGAACACTGGCCACGACTGTCTAGCTGAATACCTGAAGAAAATCGGCATCTTGACTAGTAGTCTTTGCCTTATCTGCAAGACAGACAATATGAATAGAGACCACCTCCTCGTCTGTCAGGGCCTTGACCCTGCATTTCAGCAAAGCGGTGATGTTTGCAAGCTTTATTGGATTGCCAGGGATCGCATGTCCTGAACACTTTCATACTTCCCCCTCTAGCCTTTTAGACTTTAACTTTTAGATTTTAGAATTTTTATAATTTTCATCATATACATGTGTATTTGTGTTTGTTTGCGAGTGGCCAGATGTTGATGGATTGGATTCTTTTTGGCCATATGTAACAACAACAACAGCTTAAATCTCAATTTAAATTTTCTGCTTCAATTACCATTATATAAATTTAATATATGCCATTTTAGTTCTTTATGAAACAAAAAATGAAATCTATTTTGTAACTTGTATAATTTTACGTGTTAAAAGTTTTTAATGTTTGATATTTAAATTCAAACTTCAATCAGAAATGATTTCTTTTGCATTTAATTTAGCAAGTGCATAAATAAATGATTGCTAAGATCTGAAGCTTGAATTTGAATAACTTTCCATTTGAAAAACGTTTAATACTGTTAATTACGAAAACTCCCCTCTCGTAAAGTACACCTTTTTTTCTCTATAGTTACATGGCAATCGATAATAAGCTCCTCGAGAACGTGAAAAATTTTATTTACTTGATTTTTACGTTCGGGACTATATATATTATTCTGTTTTGCTAAAACGTTTTTTTTTTCATTCTGATTTCGATCAGTTATAAAGAGTGCAAACAGGTTTTTTATTATTGGAAAACATTTGAAATAGGTTTATGAGAAATAAAAGGGACTATTTGCATAATTTTTTCTTCACGAAGGCTGTAAAAAAGAAGCTCATGAGAGCCTTAAAAAGCATAAAGTGAACTTAAAAATCTGACTTTACTCCCTTTTAGTCAATCCTTATTAATTTATGTTTTTATGGGGATTTTTTTTCGAATTCCTAGAAAAGCATGAATGTGTGTGAATTTTAATAAATAATATATGTTTAGTATGTGCTTGTTTTTAAATTTAATCCAAATCTTTGATTATTTTCCTTTCAATACTTTTTCTTTAAAAATAAATAGTCAATTTCATTGAGATATTTACATTATTTCGATTTAAATTTTGTTTTCATTTTGTGTTTTTAAGTAAAACACCATTTTTTTTTAAATTTGACTATATAAAATATATTTGGATTTCCTTCAATTTATAATTTATATATTCAAAAATTGAAGATTTATTATTATATCTAGTGTTTACATTATTGAAAATTGTGTGTATAAGTTTTTAAAATTGTTTGTTCAGTATTTGTCAACAAATTAGAATCAATTTTTGACTTATATTACCGGAATTTTATATCCGCTTTTTGCAGCACTTTGAATAAAGTGATTTAAAATGAAGAACGAATATATATATATATATATATATATATATATATATATATATATATATATATATATATATATATATATATATATATATATATATATATATATATATATATATATATATATATATATATATATATATATATGTAACTTAAAAATATAGAGAAGATTAAACTCAGTTTTAAAATAATATTTAAATTATTTATTAATAATATATCATATTGCATCTCCAAGGAATGTATTTTATATTTCGTTTTTATTGCTTAATTAAGAAGTCTTTTATCAAGGAATTAGTATTTAAACTCGAAGATTTTTAATTAAAAACATTTGAATTTTCAATTCATTAACTTTTTCTAGCATTTAAATATAAATGAAATATTTCTAAGCAATCTAATACAATAATTTCCAAAACATCCATTTCAAGAATACCTGATGGTATCATGTTTAAAATTAAATTTTATAATTTAGTCTACATGTTTGGAGATTTTATAAAATTTAATTAATTATTACGTAAATCATAATCTGATTATAACTCAGAAAAAGAAACTCGAAGATTTTTAATTAAAAACATTTGAATTTTCAATTCATTAACTTTTTCTAGCATTTAAATATAAATGAAATATTTCTAAGCAATCTAATACAATAATTTCCAAAACATCCATTTCAAGAATACCTGATGGTATCATGTTTAAAATTAAATTTTATAATTTAGTCTACATGTTTGGAGATTTTATAAAATTTAATTAATTATTACGTAAATCATAATCTGATTATAACTCAGAAAAAGCAAAATATTGAGATCAAACAATTTTATTTAAAGCAAATATAGAATAATTTAATATCTTAATTGCCTCAAAAATTACTTAAATAAATAAAATTTCTTGATTAGGAACTTTAACGCATTCCTTAATGAATTTTCATTTCTCCAAAACAGTATTAAGAAACTTTAGAAATTGCCTAAACTTAATGAAGTTTCAATGGGAATGAGCTTTGAATAAAAAATTTTTATTAAATGAAATATTTAATGTTGGTTATGTTTTCTATTTATAAATATTAAATTAATAATCATTAATTCATTTAATTTATACATAAATAAATTATTAAGTATCACAAGTAAATTCATAAATATTATGTAAAGCATTCAATGGACTACAGCCTCTCTCATATCCCTTGTGGTACATTTCACTTCACTTGACTGAGTCATGATTACGTTCACAGTGGTCTTTAGACTCCTGCCTTTGACTCCACATTATCGGCGGGATCAGCTGCTGAATCTTCATGATTGGCATCAGATTGGCATAACTTAGTTTTCAGTGATCAATTCTAATAGTTGTTCAGTGATCAATTCTAATACAATAGACTAACATTAGGCCTGAAATATTATTTTTACTGAGGCGTATACAAGCATGTATCACTAGCTCCACCAACTACTGATTTAAACATTCAAGCTGTAATCGTGAGTCATAAATGACCTTTATAACCTTGATTTCTGTATTATTTCATTATATTAGTACGAGCTGTACATATAATTAATTCCATTTAAACAACCACTTCTTTCATGGTGCTTTGATTTTTAAGCCAAGAATATGTATTTATGTAAATCATTTGAAAAATATTAGAATGTATTAAGAATCTATAATTTTTGAAGAATATTTTTTATGAATAATATATTTTCGGATATTTTATGCATAAGATATTATCAGGGAAATATCACTGATAAATGATATATTTTTAAAGGCAAGGACACAAGTAAAATAAAGAACCATGTCTTGGTCATAAACATGAAGTTTCATTTCTCAAATTTTCTGTTCAGAACATTTCTGTCTATTATTTCTGTGTTTTGGCTGAATATTTGAGTATAAATAATGTATGAATAAAACAACAGGTAAGTGATATCTTATTCTAAGACGATAAATATTAAACTATATATTCAAAATAAATATTATAAATTTAAAAATAACGAATAGACTTAATTAAAAGTTTATTCAAAATAAAAATACAATTAATCCAAATCAATATGCATGTCAAAAAGTTTTTTTTTTCATATAGCGGATAGAATATCATAAGGATTAAACATTTTCACTCCCAATTTTCTATTAAAATCCAATAAAAGCACACTATAAAATACATAATAAACAATAAACATAAAATTTAACTGACATGTAATTCTTTTTTTTTCTTCTTTTTCTCAGAAGTATATATATTTCACATTTTTGCGAAATGCATATAAAATGAATCATGTTAAGATGTGATTTATTCGAGTAACTTTAATATAAATGCACTTAGTACTAAATATTTTATATTAATATTATATATATATATATATATATATATATATATATATATATATATATATATATATATATATATATATATATATATATATATATATATATATATATATATATATATATATATATATATATATATAATATTAATATAAAATATTTAGTACTAAGTGCATTTATGCACAAATATTTTTATCAACGTTATCTTTATTACCGTAATTTATTCAAATTAGAATATACTTTCAAAGGCTTCCATTCAAACCAGATATTATCCTGTTATGACTAGTTTATTTGCGTAGCCTAATGAGTCATGCTGAGAACAAGATTTGAAGAAATTACCAAACCTCCATTTAACAAGTTGAAATTCACCAGAAGAAAATGAACCATGAATGAATTTTAGGATCAAATCTTTTGGAATGTCAAATTAAATGAAGCATTTTTATATGAAAGATTAAACAAGCAAATATTCATATGTAATAAACTTTTCTAACGAAACACATGCAAAGTTTGATATGTATTTTGAAAAGATATAGCTAAGAAAATTGATGCGTTTTTCTAAAACCTACTATTAAGTTCATTTCTATAATATCATACAGCACTTCTTTTGAGAGTTATGAAATAAATAAAGATGTTAATAAAACTAAAATAACATTTTTGAAATTTTTTTAAAAAGTAAATAAATAAATCCTTGATGAATATATAAATGTTTCTAGTAATGGTTATATTTCGAAATACAGTTCTAGTAATGGTTATATTTCAAAACTTGAAACAACCTGACTGTAACACGTCTTTTTAATGATTATTCATATTATGAATTGATTAAATTTGCTTATTTTCAGGATGTTAAACTAATAAAAAATAAAAAAATGAGATAATTCATTAATAATTATTAAATAAAATTAAAATGAATTGCAAAATGCAAAGTGCATCATTTAGGTGCGTTGAGAAAATGTTTTATATAAATAGAATAATGCTATAAAAGTCTTTTGATTGGAATTTTAAAATATTAATAAAATATTTTTGAAAGAAATATTTGTGTAATTTAAAATTAATTTGCTATTAAAAATAAATTTAAAATATTGTATTAAGCAAGAACCCTGCAAATCTATTAATTCCTCCTACCAATTACAATGTAGAAGTATATTCAAAATTATTGTTCGTCCCATAAATATAATGTTTGTTGCTCGAACTTATTAACAATCCTTTATCATAAATACATTAAAATTTAGATCTTTAAATATTGCTGAACTTTTAGTTCGATGATTGAGTAAGAAAAAATCTATGGCATATATATTGAATAATTATATAATAATTCTCACACCCACACAAATGAGAAAATTCTAAAACCTCGATATGTAACATTCAAAATTTTAAAGAGTTTCACAAAATAAAATGTTAGTAAAAATGTCTATCTAAAAGCAGGCATTGCTAATTTAAAAGATTAAAAACAATAATGTTTACCAAATAAAGGTAGAAAAATCATAAAAATGGCTGGTTTTGAGCACTTTTATTTAAATAAAAATAAATGTAAAGAATTATTCAATATAAATATTCATTTAAATATTTTGCAATTAAATATATCAAGAAATATACTTCAAATTAAGTTGATTATGCTAAAGTTATATGGATAAAATGTGGTTAAAATATTATGCTTTCTTTTATATGTAACTACTTCTGTTTAATATTATAACATACGACAAAATGTTTCCTTTAGGGAAATTTAATTTAAATCAAATTGCGTTAAAAGAAAATTTTGGCCATTTATACAATCAAATTATATCTATGATTTTTCTTTCTTGATTCAATATTTGATATTTAGTATAATACATTTTAATCCGAAATCAAATCAAACATTCATTTCTATCAGGGATCTGAAGATAAATAATGTTTACTTTTCTATGATATTTATGTGGTTTTGTTGATGAAGATTTATTAACAAAACTACCTGACTTTTCTCGCCTTTTAAATTTAGGGAAGCTACATTTTGAATTATTTTATTTCATTTTGGGATGTATATGTTTTTTAGACTTAATCATGGGAATTCAAGGTCTTAAATTTTTCTTTTTACGTAAATTATTATTTGAATGTAGCTGTGATACTAAGCATATATTTTAATATTTTAGTCGAAGTTAGTTTTATTTTAAAAATTCACTTGATTTCATACATATTAATGCATCAATGTATATATATATATATATATATATATATATATATATATATATATATATATATATATATATATATATATATATATATATATATATATATATATATATATATATATATATATATATATATATATATATATATATATATATATATATATATATATATATATAGATATAGATATAGATATGGAATTGAAAAAATTGAACTAGAAATTTGAAAGTTAAACAAGTAGAAACATAAATTAAATATATTCTTTATATGATTTTACTGTAATTTATCATCACAGAAATAATGCTTTGTTTCAAAATAATGCAAATGTGATTTTTACTTAGTATTTAGATGATCTAATATATGAAGATTCATTGCTACTTAAAATAGCAAAATAATTTGATTATTGCTATATTATTTATTTATTTTAAATCAATTTTGAATGGAAATCATTAAACGCCAAGTCGTTTTTACTTTCTTCCTTAATAAAAAATTGATTCAAACTTTATTTTTAATTTAAAATTTAGCAGTTTTTAATTAATTATTAATAAAACAATGAAAGAATAGTTACATTTATTCTCAAAAGTGTACAATAAGATACTTTCAATAGTTGTTCCAGGAAGATAATTCTATCATGTTTAAGAAAAATCCATATATCATGTCTGTTTCTGGAATTTTTTTAAATTGAAAATACAAAAGCCGTCAGAATTATTAAATATTGATAAAATGATTTTTTAACAGCTTGTATATAATAAATTTATATCAATATTCAAATAATAGAATCGTTAAATTCTAATTCTTCCTCAAATTTTTCTTCTGGATGTTCAAAAGATGTTCAAAACGTTCAATGGATGTTCAAAAGATATTTGTACAACTTTTACTTTAACCTTTTGTGTGTCTCCAACTTGATACTCTACAAATCATTAGATACACATAGACCAAAATTCGGATGTCGTTTCCTCGTGATGAATGTAAGAATCATAAATAGCTCAGCGCATTTCATTTCTTTAAACTGCACTTCAGTCTATTCAGATTGAGATATCGTAGTACAAATTTTACACATTGTGCTTGCGTGAATCCTTTAATTTTTCTCTTATTTTTGAATTTCATTTTGTGTGATATAACTTACATTATTATGGACTATTATCAACATGCCCTATAATTTTTTAATTTTATTTCTCTCTAAATGACATTCAACTAAGATGACAGCCAAACGGTTTGCACTCTTGTCTTTGTTTCAGCAGTTTGTGGGTTTCAAACTCACCTTGGGTTTGGATGTTTCTAGCTGTTCGGAATTTAATTGAAACTGTAGTTCTGGGTCTAATTATACCTCATGTGCAAACATGACCGTTGACTAATAAATAAGCAAACAATTTATATGAATTTAAATGCAAATGAAAATATTATAGAGATAAGAGTTGCCTGATTAACAGTGAGAAAATAAATTAGTATTTAGAACGATTGCTTCTGTAATTCGTTTCAGTATTTTTAAAGTACTTTTTAACATAATGGAATGCGTGCTATTGATATCTGGGAAAACAATTTGATTTAAAATTATACGCAGATTAAAATTGTAGTATGTTCTAGGGTTTGAATTCTATACAGAATATATGAAAAAGGAAAAAAATCATAAGTATGTTTTCCTAAAATAAATTGTGAAAATTTAGCAATGACTGAAGCAACATGACATTGCTCTAGCTTAGGTAGAAAAATGAAATATTTCTCAAAAAGAAATTTTTAGGTTCTTGTATGTATATTTATAGCTTTTTTCTTTTCTTTTTTATTTGTGATTTTCAAGAGATCAGGTCAAATAATGTGTGTTTTCTATGAAAGCACATATTATTTGACAATGATTGACTATTTGATTTCGAATTATTTATTGACTTCTAAAGCACCTTTAGTAATCTTTAAAAAGTTGCAAAATTAAATTATTTCTTAATTTAATAAATAATACCAGTTAATTCAAAATGAATTTTGACTAGGCTTTTAGTTAGAGAAATAAGCATATATAATTCCAGCTCTGCCCTTGAAAATCAGAGAGAATATTTTGTTAATATTAATATATATATATATATATATATATATATATATATATATATATATATATATATATATATATATATATATATATATATATATATATATATATATATATATATATATATATATATATATATATATATATATATATATATACTATATCATTAGAAATATCATAGCACTATAATCATTAGAAATTTAGAATATATGCACATTTGCTAAGCAAATTTCCTGCTGTGATCCCCGACTTTTCTTTATTTTACTATGACAGCATTTTAGTTTAATTTTATTAACGAAATTTATGAAATGAATTTAAGAAAATTAATCAATGCGTGATGAAAAATGTATGTAAAATTAATCCATATTTATGTACAATTCAAAATGAATTTAAAATTAAATCACTCTTTATTTATCATCAAACATACTTTTCTTAAAAATTTTAAGCATTTTTTTACTTCTCAGTTGCTAATTCTGCCTCTCTCTCACATTTTGCATAATTTTCTTATTTTATGGAATGTGATTTAAAATATTCAAATCTAACTATGATGTGAATAAGAAAAAAAGTGAGAAAATTCTACGTAAATTATTTACGAATCCCTATGATGTTCAATAAATACATTTCACTTAATTCAATTAGTTTTATTTGGCGATTCTAAATCATTAAACAAGATATAATCTAGGGAATTAGGTTTTGAAGAGTGAAAAAAACGCATTATTACAATTAGAAACATTTCGCTTGCAATATATTTAGAAAATTAAATTTTTAACATGTGAATGCTAAGTCTGTGACAAGCTATTCTGTGTTTACTGAAAAAAATAATATTGTTTTGATGCCTAAAATATATGTTAATGTTTGAGAAACAGATGTGAGTGAATATGCTCCTTTTTAGCATAGTTTAATGCAAAACAATTTTTTAAATTTTTGCTCCACAATTTGTTAATAATAAAAATAATTTGAATATTTATTCAAAATATTTTTATTCTTTAAAATAAATAATATGCATCCCTTTAATTATGAAATGAATTATTTCCCTTTATTTAGGAAAAAATACTTTTCCTGAAATATAATTTTGCTCATCTTCGGAAAAATTTGTATAATCATATTTATCACTACAAATTTTATCATAAATATAGATTATATATTCGATATTATTCTTCAGAAATAAACATAAAAATTATAATGTTTAATGTAATAAAATTTAGTTTTGTTTGGCTGATATTAAAAATAACTTTTTAAATTAAAATGATTTTTCTAAGAAAGCATGTTCTACCGTTAATGTTAAGGTCTGCACCAAAAATAGATATCAAAATATTGAAAATAAATAATCATGATATTGATAATCATTCAGTTTTTTAAATATTATTTATACAATCATGGCTAAAATGGTGCATCATAAAAGTAACATTAAAACGTAATGAAATTATGGGTAATCACAGTGATAAAAGAATTGAATATATCAAAATAAAATTAAAATGAGGATATAGGGAATTCATGAATTATGGCATTCATATTTTGAATTTAGTTCCGAGCAAAACATTCTCCACGTTTATTATAAATGAAGGTTTCTGTAATTTTACAAGCTTATAAACTGCTAAAGTTAAATGCTGCAATATTTCCGATATGAATTTATGTAGTAGCAATTCCATAGATTCAGGTGCCAAAACCTGTTTTCAACATATGTAATATTATCAGCAATGACACTTGCCTTATATTGTCGATCATTATATTCCTGATATATCGATGCTGATGGCTTTCCAATGATTGGTAATATACATAAAAGGATGCTGAAAATATACAGAAGTTGATATACAGGCTGTGTGATATTTTCAACTAATACTGTATGATACAGGCTAATGCTTTCAGTAAGGACTCACCAGACCTTCCCACCACTTTTTGCTTATTGATGAAACCTTACATTCCTTTATTATTGATGAAATCCAGTAGCCATAGTTGAATGTAATAGCCATGATTTCCTAAAAAAAGTTAAGAATCATCATTGACGGTGATACAGCTCCAATATATATATATATATATATATATATATATATATATATATATATATATATATATATATATATATATATATATATATATATATATATATATATATATATATATATATATGTATGTATATATATATGTATGTATAGATGTATATATGTATATATATATATATATATATATATATATATATATAGTATATATATATATATATATATATATATATATATATATATATATATATATATATATATATATATATATATATATATATATATATATATATATATGTATATATGTATATATATATGTATATATATAGTTTATTATCCATGAAAGGTTATAAAACAACATTCTAGAGAAGTCTCATCTTAACCAGATCTCTTTCTTATGTCCCAAAAATGGATTATTCTTTATTCATAAAATCATGTGCATTTCCTTTTTCTCTGACCTCTGACTAGCAGTTAAATTTTTTAAGAAGATTCTCTTTATTACTAAATACTTACATTATCTGTATTCATAACTATTTATCACATTAATTATCGACAAAAATAATCATTATGTACTAATAATAATACTATATCTGTTATATTTATTATCTTAAAAAATGTATCTCTCTATTAATAGTATATATTCAACAAACAGAGTAAACCTAGTACATAGATATTTTTATGTAACAAAATGTATGTCCTTGAAAGAATGAAATAACCTTGAACGAATATAATATCTGCCCTACTGCTACTGAAGTTAAATTATATTATCTATGATAATATTGCAAATAATAATAATAATATATTTCACATAAAATTAATTTTTAGCAAATTATAATAATATTCTGCAAGTAAAATAACAATTTGCAAATATTTAATTATTTTCTTTATGAATTTATCATTAAAATATAAATCTTCTTTTTAACGAAAACATAAAATGAATAAATTTAAACAAAAGAATAATGCAAAGAATTTCCTATATTTGAAGTACACAAGAAATTATATACTAACTGAAATATGTATTCACACATAAAAGTGCTAATAGATAAGTTATTTTAAGCTTTTATTAAAAAAAGTTTAAATGTACAATATAATAAATATTTACTCATATACTTATTAAAAGATAAGGTTTAAGCAAAAGAAACCATAGTTAGAGAGAATTGAGATTTTAAATAAAGTAAAAAGTAAGAGATAAGATTAAGATTTTGAACTTTAACTTTAATCATAATAGTGTAATACGAATTGCATACTTCTATCTAAACAATTTGAATGCAATAAATATAAATTCGAAATCATAAAACCAAACTAACCTATAAATGCTGATGGAATTCAACGTTTCCAAACTCTAAGGACAAATTTGGCATTACCGAGGTTACTTCCATCCCCTCTTAATTTTTAGATAAGAGCATAATATTATATAATATATTATAGAAAAATTATTTAAATAGTAATAGAAACCATAAATTATGTAATAAAATAAATTGCATTTTGTAAGATATATTATAATTGTTTCACAATAGGGGAACATTTTTTAAATATTTGTTATTTCTATTCAATTCAGAAGTGTTTCTCAATATATTTTATTCCTAATTATATAGGATTATTTCTTTCAGTATGTTGGGATGAAAGTACGTAATAGAATTGAGAAACGCTTTTTCTAAAAGCTTTTATTTGTTTTCCCTGTAAAAAAATTCTCATGTCTTCACTGCATGTATATATATATATATATATATATATATATATATATATATATATATATATATATATATATATATATATATATATATATATATATAAATTTCGTGTCACGATGTATGTTCCCGATAAACTCCGAAACTACTGAAGGGATTTTGATAAAATTTTGTAACCATTTATAATATGGTCCAACTTAAAAGATAGAATAGTTTTTATCTCTTAATTATTGATCTCAATATTTATTATACGACATTAGTGTTTATTTATTGGTTAGTTCTGTAAGTTCCTAATAGATGGCGGTTTAGCATCTAAGTGGCACAGGTATTCGGCAGATGGCGACGTGTTTATTTTTCTAGATTTTACCATCTTCGAGAAATTTAACGTGTGCGCGCAAGCGCGTGATTAATTATAGAATTTACATATATTTTCATAATGTATAATCATACTATAACAATTTTTCGTGAATCATTTTCATAATTATACTTTGTATTGTGTTATTATTGTGCGGTGTTCAGTTTGAATATTTTTAATATTATAAATAGTAAAATAAAATTTTATTTATTACTGTTTTTCTCTACTAATTTTCATACCACCTCGAAAACGTATGTAAGTATTTCTTGATAGCCTTTTATTATTTTTTATTTTTATTTTATAATTTGATAATTATTAATTTATTCAGCAGTACATTTTGATCTAATTTATTTATTCAAATGATAAATTTTTTTAATTTTTCTTTATTTCAGTATAATGCCGCGGAAAAATTTTTAGTTTTAATAATTTAAAATTTAAAAAATATTAGCTTGATGTCAATGTTATCTACCTCATTTATAACAATTTATTTTTAGATGTTTTTAATTCATATAATATATTTTATAAGTAAATCAATGATTACAAATTATAATTTAATATAAGATGAATAAAATGTAAATTCAGAAAGTATTTGTTCATTTGTGCTTAATTTCAAAATTTCGATACTTTACCTGTTACTTTTAAATTTTGGTGAAATGTTCTATATTTAATTACATATGAATGAACCTATTTTAAATTTTTTAGAAAATATTTATTTGATTGTACCAAGGAGTTAGTAAAAAATTGATTCAATGTATTATAAATACTCAGCCACTGCAACGCGTGGCTGGGTCAGCTTGTATATATATAAAAATTTCGTGTCACGATGTATGTTCCCGATAAACTCCGAAACTACTGAACGGAATTTGATAAAATTTTGTAACCATTTATAATATGGTGTAACTTAAAAGATAGAATAGTTTTTATCCCTTAATTATTGATCTCAATATTTATTATAGGACATTAGTGTTTATTTATTTGTTAGTTCTGTAAGTTCCTAATAGATGGCGGTTTATCATCTAAGTTGCAAAGGTATTCGGCAGATGGCGACGTGTTTATTTTTCTAGATTATACCATCTTCGGGAAATTTAACGTGCGCGCGCAAGCGCGTGATTAATTATAGAATTTACATATATTTTTATGATGTATAATCATACTATAACAATTTTTCGTGAATCATTTTCATAATTATACTTTGTATTGTGTTATTACTGTGCGGTGTTCAAAATATTGTGCGGTGTTCAGAATATTGATATATATATATATATATATATATATATATATATATATATATATATATATATATATATATATATATTTCCAGGGTGTCCCGAAAGGTCGTTGCCAAACTTAACGTGGTGGTCTGTCATACCATGACCTAGTACATTTCTGAGAAAACAAAATTAAGCAATATTATTCTATGCAATTAGAAAATACAGTTTCTGTTAATTTTGGTTTTATTGACAATAATCAAACCAAATTTTTGAAAAAATATGATTATAGCAAAACTATTCAGCATTTTAAGAAATTAAATTTGACAACGAAATTATTTGCAAAATATTTTTAAAAAATAGTATCCACAAAATGGACCATTGCCCTTTTTCATTCAAAACTGTATTTTTACATCCCTTTCAAAAATGATAAATAGCATTGTTTTGAAAATCCAGCTAAGCTATTACTCAACTTTAAGATTCAGTTATTTTGTTTCATTGATAAAAAAGATAAATTTTTTTTACTTTTCGTATTCTATGTGTAGCACCTGTTATGTTCTCAGAAACGTTAATAGTTAAATCAAAGATAAATATTTAATATGATGTCTGCGAAAATCTTTAGCTTTTTATTTATGTAACAAAATGATAGAATGCTTTGTAAGTCGAAGGAAATAACTAAATAATATTATAGAGTGTGCTTTAAAAAGAACTTTAAATTATTACGGAATGTCTTGTCCTTTTTGATATAGAAACGAGCAATATGTTTTCTTGTCCTTCTGGGAAATTTTTCTCATTTAAACAATATTTCTGCCCTTCAAATCAATTTGTTTTATCAATTATTTAATTCGTTTCAAGTTTCCTAAACAAACTCAAGTATAATTGTTTAATACTATATTCTAACTCTAAAAATGTGTAATATAAGAAATGATTTCTTCTATATTCCAAAAAAGGGGGAGCATAAGAAAATACTTTTTCCTCTTAAGTTTTTATAGGAAAACACTCAGCATTTTTCTTGTTTAATTTTGGGATGTATTTCTCGTAAAAAAGGTTACAGTATCATTAGAAATATATTTTTTCTCCATCTTTAAGTTTAGTTTAGGAAATCTATCTGTGTTTGTAAGACATTAGACTTTAAATTAATTTGAAGTAAAGATAAAAACAAAGTTTTTTTTATTTCCATCCCTTTTTTTAAAAGGTAATATAATGTTTAGCAGTAAAAAAGTTTAAAAAAATGAAGAAATTTAATTATCTTACCTTATCTGAATTCATAAATTTTAATTATTGGAATATCTTTCCTTGTTAGTTTACAATAACCAAAATTACTGTTAAAAAATAAAAAAAATAATTCATATCCTCCTAGAATTTATTACATAAATGACAATCAGTGAATAAAATTAAAATCTAATACGTATAAAATTCTTTGATATTTTTTTTAAAATTTAAATCAAGCTTGATTTTTTTCTATTTTATGAAAAGCAAATGTAAAAATTTAATATTGAAAATTTCTACTTATACATTTATAAAAATGTCATTAATATATTTCTAAATAAAATTAAAGTATATTGAAAATGTATCTTATTTAATTATTTTATTTTAATTACATTCCTATAGTATTTTACAATAATGTAGTAACAACGTAAGATTTTGCAGGATTATTTAATAAGTCTTAAGAATACATATAATTTTGTGCAATGGTCATCTATTCATTATCAAATAGTTTATTTCATTATAGCAAAATATAACACGAAGAGAGTGAAAAATCAATCTTCGTTGAATTAAATATCTGACAGGAAAATACCTTCAGACGGAACATAATTTAATTGTAATGACTGATTTTTTTTGAGAATAACTTACCTGACGGTATATGAGGTACTCTGCGAGTAGGTAGATCTACCTTTTACCCAATTTCCCTTTTATCCTGTCAAACGGTTAATTAAAAAAGATTTTAAGAGAATATTTTTATAAAAACTTTAAAAAGATGAACAAAAACAAGGAAATTTTTGATGAAATCGCAATTGTTCCACTTTGTTCAAGACACACATTTGTTGTCATTATTCGCCTCACTATTGGCAGTGATCATCTTTTTTAACATCAACAGAGAATAACTATACTATCAAGCCCTCTATGACAAATCTGCACATACTATAAGAAATGAACGTGAACCATTTGAATCATTGCCTGCCAATGGACTTGGGCAATTTGAGGTAGAGATATTGGAGAAGATGAACAATTTATAGATTTACTGTGACTTCAGTTTTGCCATCTTAAATCATGTTACGTTTTTTTTCTTTGCCCTAGTTTTAATGTTGGTTATTCTGACTACAGCTGTCTTCTAATCTGCCATTAAAATGAAAAGAAAAAAACGCAGGATAACATAGAATGACATTTGTCATTCAATTTTGTTTTTCTTAATGCGTTTTTCATTAGTTAAAAATGCTGTTGTTGTTGCTTATCCCCGACTGGCTTGAGAGTACCATCACCCCAGCCCCATGAATCCAAAAATCGTCAGTCTCTCAAGCACCACCTCCGGTCTCAACTCCATGTCACCTCTCTCACACCCAATGCACTGAAAAATAAGAGATGGGAAGGCCTAAACCACTTGACATTTGAGACAGAGAGGGTAGACCTTGGTACCAGAGACGTGTCTCTGAGCAAGCAGGTGGTCACTTCGCAGTCTTGTCAGAGCCGTTTGGCTGCATCTCTGTTTACTCACTAGTGCGGAACCAGAATGTTTGCATGTGTTAAAAATTTGCATGCGTTGCACAGTTAAAAATAAATAATAGTAATGAATGTCATTAATCAAAGAAAGATTGCGTAAATAAAGCTTCAGAAATGACAAAAGTTACTTAAATTAGTTGAAATTTAATCTGTTTCTTCAATACTTCTATGAGAAAAGACCTGGATATCATAGAGAAGACAATTGTTGATAGTTTAAATTCTGCAATGATCTGATTTGAAGAATTCGAACTTATTTATCTCTTAAAATAGTTAGTAGGGAAGCTGTAAATATCAATTTTTATATCAAAACTTATTTGAAAAGTTATATTTTAAAGAGCATTTTAAGACAATAATATTGGAATATAAATTCTAAAATTATATTTTATTTGGATTTTTTTATCATATATTCTTAAATAATACATAATACATAAATAAGAAAATCTTAAGCAGCATTGAAAATCAAGTTAGGACTGATATGGAAGTAAGTAAGAAATGAAAGCAACTAATGATGTGGAAAAATCATATTTTGCAAAGTTAAAATGTTATTTATGAGTAATTGAAATTATAGATGACATCGTTAATTTAAAAATCATATTTGAAATCTAGTTATTTATAGTTTTCAAGATAGAGAAAAAAGTTGATTTTATTGTGGGAAATTGTTTTACTAAATCATTTAGTATTCCAAACCAAATATATTTAATGAAGTTCTGGATAAACGTACTAATCATAATTTAAATGATGCAGTAAAAATTTTTCAGAATTTTTTTTAAAGTTTAATTACATTAATTTAGTTTAATTACATCTTTAAATGAAAGTAACAAATTTATATCTGTTTTAAGCGTCTAGAAATAGAAATGCAAATTCGAAAATAAAGGTAGAAAATTTTGGACAAGAATAATCTAATGTCGAGGAATTTGAAGAGCAAAATGCAAATGAACAGTTGATATTAAATAAGAATATGAAAGCTCAGCAAATTTATAATAATTTCTCATGATTAAACGATTATATAAAAATAAATAATGACGTGGCTGAATTAAAATTATAAAAAAAATCAACTAAGAAAGTGTTAAAGAAATTTTGCCGAGAAAGTTCTTCTAATGAAAGTAATAATGAGACCCAAGTACTATCTTGATACACTTCCTATCCTCCTTGAAAATCCATGGACTTATAGTGCTTAGAAAATAAAAGAATTTCTAAATGAAAGTATATAAATATATCTATGTAGCTGTATAGGATTGTGTATGAAAGTAGAAAACCCATACAAAAATAAGTGTTTTGCACTGGATACAGTGTGATATTTTCTTTAGCGATTAAAAAGAACTGAATTCTTCTTTATGTAAACATATACAATTTTTGAAAGGTGGTTAGTAGTATGCTGCATTGTTTTACCTGCAAAAACGGCTCTAACTACACATTAAAACCAAAAAGAGAATACTATTTTATACATTACTCAATTTTTTTTGACAAAGACAACAGGATCTCTGTGCCGTTTAATTTCAGTGATTGGAAAGTCTAAAAAATGATTTGTAACTGAATCCTCCGATTCCTGAAATCATGATTCAATAGTTCAATTATAATATATAGGAGTATTACTATGTAAAAGATGCAATCTGTGGCTGAAAATAATGTGTGCGCCTTAAAATCTAATTCGTCTTTTAAGAATGTGGTGTTATCAGTGCTTGTGAACTGTTCTGTAAAGTTAACAAATTAACTTTACAGAACAGTTCACGAGTACTTCAAACAACGAAATTACGTCCAAGATCAATACAGAACAACTCACATGATTCACTCTAATAAAAATAGTTTTGTAGTCTTTTGTGGAAATATACACACTTAAGCCCCTCCCATACATTATGTTAACATAATTTTTTGCTCCCCAGTTCAAATATGGAGAATATCTTATCAAAATAACTATCAATCTACCAAATCTAAAGCGGCAGAATGTGTTATCACAGCGTTTCTTTATTCGCGGTCCAATTTTCAATTATAATTTGATCACTCCCCTCATCCCTCAAGGTAAAATAAAATGCGTACAATAGTAGTGCATTTTGAGTATTTTAGTGCTAAATATACATTACGAGCTTGATTTTAAACGTTACAAACTACCAAGAATACTAAACTTTTTTGACATTTGGCAAAACAGATTTTCAGCATTGACAAAACAAGAATCTGTTCGAGGAATCTGCTTTTGTGTCCACCATGTTGGACATTCTTGTGGTTTCGCGAGAAATTCCGATTTAACTCGAATATTCTGGATTGTCCAGAATATGCCGTTTTGAATATTCGCAGATGTGAGCATCTTTTTTCTTACAGGGTAAAGGAGAATGTTCAATAATGTCAGTGTCAATCTCTGGCAATCTCATTCGAGTCGATCCTATTGCTATTGAAAATATATGAATGTGTATTTCATATATCTTTTGCATTAATTGTAATTTACTGTATTAAGTATTTATGAAAAATAGTTTTTCAGAAACATAGAGATAAATTCTTAAGCAGCGAGTACGAGATGATTGGGAAGCGTCAACAAGTACAACGAAGAACGTCGTTCAGAAAATATAATGAAAAAGATTGTCCCAAAAATCAAATTTCGAGCTTATCAGTATTGGAACAAAACAAAAACAATTTAGTAATAAATCCCTCTTTGAATTTTGAACTGGAGTAGATAATGAGTATTCTCTATACTAAAAACAACAAACTAAATATAGGAAAAAAATGAGGATGTCTACTTCTAATATTAAACTTTTCTTTGAGAAACTTAACTCTGCAAGACAGGCCCAAATAAATATTATAATTATTATGATTTAGTATCTTTTAGTTAATTTCTTAATGAAAACTTACTGAAATGAGTAAAATAATACGAAGATTTAATTTAGTAAATTGTTTTAACTTAATAAGTTCATTATAAAAAAATTATGACAAAATTCATTTTGCTTTTATGTATGTAAGCCCGTTCTTCTTCTTCTTCTTCTTCGAGTTGGGTTTGTATGTCATTGAGCACCTCTGCTTTTATCAGCATTTTGTACTGTTAACTCCAAACCCAATGTTTCTTAGTTCCATTTGCTCGGATCACCCACTTTATTAATAAAGTCTGATAACCCTTTAATGGAATCTAGGTGTAACTCTCTAGTATGGATGATGCCTAAAGAGGTTAATCTAGGGAGGGCAAGAGCCTCGCATTCATAAATGATATGCTTGGCCGTTTCCTCTTGCATATGACATTTCCTGCAGATAGGATCTTGCTGAAACAGTCCCATTTTATGGAGATGTTTTCTGAAATAGTAGTGCCCAGTTATGAAGCATACGATTAAACGTATCTTCTGCCTAGAGCATCTAAGAATTTCATAGGAAATCCTCGCTGATGACCTACAGATCATACCTTTAGCGTGGGTTTGACCAGGAGATTTGAGCCAAGCTTCATACATCTTCCGTTTTTCCCATCTGCGAACATTGGTTTTTGCGGTCTTCAAATTGATCCCACAAAAAGGTTCTGGACCAATGGGAACAAAAGACGATCCTTGTTTAGCAAGCTCATCAGCCTTTTCATTGCCTTCGATACCTTTATGCCCTGGCACCCATACAAGGATCACCCTGTTTCTAGTTGCCAGTTCTGTAAGAAGGTTTCTACACTCCAGAATCATTTTAGATTTGATTTCGAAGGAATTAAGCGCTTTTAAAGCGGCTTGACTGTCACTGAAAATGAGAATCCGCTTATCGTAGTAGCCCTTCTTCATATTCAGTCGCAGACAGTGGATAATGGCCAAAACTTCTGCCTGGAAGACCGAAGCGTATCGCCCAAGGCTTACAGACAAGCTGATTCTTGGTGACACGCCACAAACTCCCAGACCTGAGAGGCTGTTCTTCAGTGATCCATCTGTGTACCAGATTAGATCTCCTGTTTTAGTTCCAAACATGTTGTTATCCCATTCCTCTCTAGTTGGAAAAACTACATCAAATGTCTTGTCAAACATGTATGTTTTTTCCATGATGTCAGATGGCATCAGAAAAGTAGGGTCTTGAAATTTCCTGGTGATGCCCTTGTGCCCTTTGGCAACAGGCTGGTCATACCAGTGGTTTTGCAGCTTCATTCTATATGCATTCAATCTTGCAACGCTGCATATGAAGATGTCCAAGGGAGTCAGATCCAACACAACCTCCAATGCTCTGGTTGGCGTGGTGGAGATTGCTCCTGTGATGCAGAGACAGGCTAGTCTTTGTAGACTCCTCAATCTGTCAATCACAGTCTTCTGTTCCACCTTATGCCACCAGATCACACAGGCATATGTGAAAATGGGCCTGACAAAAGCTGTGTACATCCATAACATCAGTTTTGGATGTAAACCCCAGTTCTTACCAAGCATTCGCCTGCAAATCACAATGCTTTTCTTTGCTCGGTTGATCCTATCATCAATGTGCTTATTCCAGGTGAGTTTCTGGTCTAAATAGATGCCCAGATACTTCACCTCTGAAGCCACATTGATTTCAACATCAAAAAGTCTTGGTATGAAAAAACCTTTCCGTTTCTTTTTGCGTGTAAAAGGTACGAGGTAGGTTTTCTGAGGATTAACCATCAGGTCCCTATCCTTGCACCATTGACCTACATAACTTAGAGCATCCTGCATGAGATGACAAGTTATGTCAAAATCTTTACCAAGGATAAGGATGACAATGTCATCAGCATATCCCTGCGTATAATAACCCTTATCATTTAGATGTTTTATAAGGCTATTTACAACTAGGTTCCAAAGTAATGGTGACAGAACACCTCCTTGAGGACAACCTCTAGTAGTCTTTTTTTCAAATGATTCACCGAAGATGTTCATTTGTATATATCTATCCGAAATTAAGGCCTCAATCCAAGTACACAGGGTTTGATTAATCCCTGCCCCTCTAAGTGCATTGAGGATGGATGGATGGGAAGTATTATCAAAAGCACCCTGGATGTCGAGGAAAGTTGCCAAGGCAATATCCTTTTGATCCAGAGTGGCTTCAATCTTGAAACTAGCTGATGTAGAGCAGTCTCTGTAGATTTACCAGGTTGATAGGCAAATTGAAGAGCATGCAAGGGACTATTTCTACCCAAGTAATCTCTAATATGCCGATCAATGATTTTCTCCATAATTTTAAGAAAGAATGAAGAAAGACTGATTGGTCTGTATGACTTGGCCTGGTCATAAGTGTCCTTGCCAGGTTTTGGAATGAAGACTATCCTAGTCTTTTGCCATGTCTTTGGTATATATCCCAGGGCCAAACTAGTTCTATACATTCTAGTTAGCATTGGTATGACAACCTTTTCTGCCTTCTGGATCATGATGGGCATAACTCCATCAGGCCCAGGGCATTTTAGAGGTTTAAAGGCGAAAATTGCCCATTTAACAATGTTGTAGTTTATGATATTTTTAGCAATGGTCCATTGATTGCTATTGACTCTTTGCAAAGAGCCAATGCAATGTTCCCCTTCGTTGCTATAAATATCTCTAGCTCCCAGGAAGTGAGTCCTGGTCATAATTTCCATAACCCCTTTTCCGGAAGCAGCAAAATTACCCTCCTCGTCTTTTAGGGTACCAACCAAAATAGGTTCATCCCTTTTAAGGAGTTTCTGGAGTCTAGCTCCTTCAGAAATAGAATCTATCTCGTCACAGAACTTTCTCCAGGAGTTAATCTTGCTTTTTCTAACAAGTTTGTTATAATTAGTGAGGGCCCTTTTATAGTTCTCCCATTCACCATTTTTCTTAGCTTTGTTAAAAGTTTTCTAACATTTGCTCTTTCGGCAGCTAGAGAGTCATTCCACCAAGGGCATTGGAGTTTAGCTCTTCTAGTGCGAATGGGGCAATTGTTATGATAAGAATCTAGAATACTTCTCTGTAGGAGATCTGCTGTAACTTCTAGATCGTAGTTGTCTCTAATAGGTCTGTTACCGAGCTCAATCAACCCAGTCAGTTCTTCTTGGAATTTCTTCCAGTCCGTCCTAACCGGGTCTCTGAATATACGATCCAGACACACATTAGAGTGAATTTCAAAATGGATGTTTTGATGATCTGAACCAGAAGGTCGATCATCTACTTTCCAGTATTTGATATTTTTACTAATCAGCGTTGTCGCTATAGTAATGTCAATTACTTCTGATCGATTGGAAGTAATAAAAGTTGGTTTGTTGCCAACATTTAGAATATCTAACCCGTAGTTTAGAATAAATTCCAAAAGGTACTCACCTCTTTTATTTGTGTCCGTACTTCCCCAGACAACATGATGAGCATTACAGTCTAGTCCTAGGACTACCTGTAAGTTGTTATTACTGCAAAAGTTCATGAGCTTGTGCAGAGAATGGTCAGGTGGAGCCTTCTCTTCATAGGGCAGGTATCCAGAGCCAAAAACAATTTCCCTGTTCCTACCCTCTATGTTGAGTCTGACTTTCACAGCTGTCAGGTCCCTAAGAATAAATTCAGAGAGGGGAAGAACCTCAATGTTTTTATGTAAGAGTATACAAGTTCTAGCGTTACCATTAGTACAATAGATAAGCTTACCTTTAGTTCCTTTGAGACCACTGATTCTTCCCCTAACCAACCAGGGTTCTTGAATCAGGGCCAGGTGTATATCCCCAGCAAGAAACTTCTTACTGAGGTTAGTAGTACCACTTCTACTGTGGTGTAGGTTGGCTTGAACTACCTTCACCCCCATCAGCAGGAGCAGGTTTATCAAGTACTTTAGCCTGCACATGGTGAAGGCCAATATAAAACCTATATCCCCTTACACGAAGAGTGGCAGCATCTAATTCAGGCACACTAAGAACGATGGTCCGCCCAGATGGGTCGTTCTTAATGTTAAGAATGTTCCACTCCAATGGAGTGACCCCACCGTTCTGAGCCTCGATTTTTCTCAGGAGCTCTTTAGGTTCCAGTTCATTACAGATTTTTGGCAGTTTTGCAATTATCTTAGTGGTTCTGACAAGTTTCCTTGCCTCACCCACCAAGAGTTTATGTTCTTGCCAAGGGCTTATATCATTGACATTTTGTTCCAGCCACTTTGAGCTCTCCAGATCTGCACAATTGATAATAAGAGCCCCGTTTTCAAGTTTACAGGATAGGAAGGTTGGGGCAAAGCCCTCCTCATTCCTTCCTATTTTCCTGGTTATCAAGAGTTCCAGGTCATAGGCCTGTTTCTCTGTTAACCGTTTTTCCGGATGACCTTCTAAGAGCACGGCCATCTTGATCGCCGTGAGAGCCGCCCTGTAAGTAAATCCCTCAGGTCCTTCTCTCTTGGCAGCCTTTCCAACCTTGCCCTGGTTCATCCGATTGGCAGGACGCTTCTCGCCTTTGGTTGCCTTGGGTTTTTCAACCCAAGTCCCCTCAGCGATTTTGCGCTCCTTCACCAGCCTCTTTTTCTGTGCACCAGATATTCTCTTTTTAAGCTTGATTCTGGTCAGAGAGTCAGTCATGCTAGAGATAGCTTCCTGACTCTCACCAGAAGAAGATGGTTTGGAGGTCATTCCTACCTCCTGTGAAGGTTTCATTGCTACCCCTCCATTAGATTGTCTCTGAGTTACCTTGTCTTTTTCAGAAAGGTCTGCCTCAGAAGTTTCTCCTGCAAAAGCAGAAATGTTTGTTATTTTCAATGTCTTTTCAGCCATATAATAACAGTAAAAATCTCAGGAAATATGACAGTCCACCCAGCATTGCCTGAGATACTGGGCAAGGCAAATTACTCTAGAAGTTCGCCAGGCAACTAGAGGCTCCGTTAAGACACCAATACCGCGGTGCCAATTAGCCCTAGGCACGGAACGCATAACACCAGGGTTTACGGGAGCTGGTTCGCGGCCTCTTATTCAATATTCGAGGCTATCCTGTTATTTCTACAGGACTTTCGGCGATCCACCACCTGCCGACGCGCCTGGTGGCTAGCTCAAGCCCCAGAGGGGTACGCATACCCCCTGGTACCAGGA
>JAJQOW010001340.1:0-52500 GCA_037975125.1 Latrodectus hesperus | reverse complement strand
TTCTTCTTCTTAAGGTTGGGTGTGTATGTCATTGGTACCTCTGCTTTAATCAGCATTTTGTACCATTAACTCCAAACCCAATGATTCCTAGCTAAAGTTGCTCGGGTCACCCACTTTATTAATAAAGTATGAGTCCTTTAATGAGTCTAGGTGTAACTCTCTAGTATGAATGATGCCTAAAGAAGTTAATCTAGGGAGAGAAAGAGCCTCGCATTCGTAAATGATATGCTTGTCCGTTTCCTCTTGCATGACATTTCCTGCAGATAGGATCTTGCTGAAACAGTCCCATTTTATGGAGGTGTTTTCTCAAATAATAGTGCCCAGTTATGAAGCCTACTATTAAACGTATCTTCTGCCTAGAATAGAGCATCTTAGAATTTCAAAGGCAATCCTCGCTAATGATCCACAGATGATTCTGATCAGAGAGTCAGTCATGCTAGCGATAGCTTCCTGACTTTCACCAGAAGAATATCATTTGGAGGTCACTTCTACCTCCTGTGAAAGATTCATTGCCGCCCCTTCACTAGATTGCCTCTGAAATCCCTTGTCTTTTTCAGCAAGATCTACTTCAGAGGCTTCCCCTGTAAATGTAGAAAGGTTTGTTATTTCTTGTGCCTTTTCAGCCACAAGATAACAATTAATAAGCTCAGGTAATATAACAGTCCACCCAGCATTCCCTGAGTTACTAAGCAAGGCAAAAAATTTCTAGAAGTTCACCAGGCAACTAGAGGCTCCGTTAAGACACCATTACGGTGGTGCCAAATAGCCCTAGGTACGAATCGCATAACACCAGGATTTACGGGAGCTAGTTCGTGGCCTCTGATTCTATATTCAAGGCTATCCTATCATTCCCACAGGACGTTCAGCGATCCACGACTTACCGACGTGCCTGGTAGCTGCTCAGGCCCCAGGTATATATACTCTTTGTGTCACAATAATTTAAAATATTTAACAGTATATAATAAATATAGAAATAATAAGTCCCTTGGCTCAGTTATGATAAAGATTTTTGAGTCTTAATCTTGATCATTAAGAGAAGGTAAACTTAATTCTAAACGATAAACTTAATTTGAACTTAAGCATAATAACGTAATTCTGAATGTTTTGAGATTAACTATTAAAACTTATTTTAACATTAACTTTATTTTTTCGAATTTAAAACTTTTCTTAAGATTTTATGCACAATTTTTCCCTAATCCTTATGTGGCTTAAAATGTTTATTTTATAAATTTTAAAATAATTTAAATATTATAATTCTATATACATACATATATATATATATATATATATATATATATATATATATATATATATATATATATATATATATATATATATATATATATATATATATATATATATATATATATATATATATATATATAATGTGTACCAATACTGTCGAAAATTTACTTTAGATTCTAAGTTTATTTCTTCGTAGAATTTTTCATATTTATATACACATTTCTAATTTCATAAAACAAACACATGCATATATGATATGCATTGAAAATTAAGCTTTAAATAATTTCGAAGCAAACGATAACACGATTTTTCATTTTAAATATTTTCATACTGACAGAGCAAAGACATGGAGGGAATCATTTTTTTCAAATTATGATTTACAGCAGTGGTCACCATATTTATGAAGCTTCTGAGCTACCATACCATTTGCAAATCATATTGCACTACTAATCACAAAAATATACATTCTTGATAAATATGAATCATTTTAATTGAAATCTGTAAAGTAAAAAGAAAATTAAATCGAATATTACAGAAGAAAAATACGATCAACAATTAAGGATAAACGACAAATGTAATGACAGATTTTTTTTTACCAGATGCACTAACTAAGAAGAAGTATTATTACTTTAATGAGAAAGGTATAACTATTTCTTTCAACAACTTTTTTAACATGAATACTGACTTAATGTGAATTGCAGTGGTTTAATTGCCCAAGTGTTCGTCAGTAAATCTGTTTCTGTACTTATTTTCTTTAAATTTACTTAGTGAAAAAAATAGTTCCACACTGATATGTAAACAATGATTTCCCTTTTAGTCAAATGTGGAAAGAAATCAGATATATTTGCTTATGAACAAGAGGACAAATATTTTGAAAGCATGAATAATGATATTTTAAAAAATAAATCAATTTGGAAAATAAACAATCCTAAATTTCAATGCATCGATATTTTCGTAAAAATCAAAATTTTTTCCTCTTCCTTTACATAAGAAGGTCAACATCAACCTCTATATATTGAAATATAACGAACTATATATGAATTAAAATCATTTTGAAATCTTGAAAGTTTTTAAGAAATACAATTTTCAAATATTCAATCATTTCAGTGTATTAAGACATCAAAGCTAATTAATTGGAGTGTTAAGACGATCTACCAAACTGATCCTGTGATCCACCGGTTGCTCGATAGTGACAAATTTATAACCATTCATTTATATAATCAAAATAAAAGGGTTAAAAATAACTAAATGAAATTCCAAGTATTTGAAAAAAGCAATCAATGGAAGTAAGTGCATTTTAGAAGTCTATATAATTAGGAAACCAAGACAATAACATTATAATAATGTATTGAATAAATTTTAATTTCACTGTAAGATATTGAATAAATTTTACTTTCACTTCATAGGTAGTAATTTAATACATTATAAAATAAAAAAGGAAATTATTTTAATTTCTTTAATGTGGGAAATTGTAAGCAAAATTCTTTAATTTAGTTATGAAGATGTTTTTTAATTTTAAATTATTTTGGATAAAGATCTTTGAAATATATTTGCATGATTTCATTAATGAGCCTATTAAACTTCCATTGATTTCCTATTTATAGGAAGTCAAGGAAAGTTTAATAGATAAAGTACTTTTATCGAAAATTAATTTAATTATGTTAATATAAGCACGTTAAGACTGTTAACTTTAAATTGAAATATTGTGAACCTTGAAGATATACTCCACTTAAAGCAAAATAACTGGGTAAGTATAAAAAGAATTTACAGTCTCGCATAGCACTTGTGCATTCTGTGTATATCGTGTGTATTATTAAATAAAATAATTTCCCTTCTTTTAAAATTTACGTCTAGACAATTTATTTTCTTATTTTTTATTCTGTCTGATATTCTGTTGCGCTGCGCATTAAAAATCCAATATTATATTCCACCATTATTTTCACATACATATTAATTCATAATAAATTAATATATTTTGTTTTACTTATTACACATTATATGACAATTTAGACTGCTCACAGTTATATGATTAATAATCAGAATGATTAAACTGCAGATATATTTATTTTAAGAAATCATCTTTAATAGATATAGGTATGCTATATTTAGAAAAACACAAGTGATTTCAAGTGCTTTTTTCCTTCATACATTTTGACAAAATATGCAATTATTTTAATTACATACAATATTTTTAAAATGCATTGTTTTTCTGTTTGTCATTTCTTGTAAAATAAAATTTATTTTTAATCTGCTTAAATAATAACTTTATTTTTTAAATTGTAATTTTTTAAATCAATGCATTTAAAAGAGATGAAGGTATATTGCTGAGTAAAATTGATATTTTATCAATCCAAAATAAACAGTAAATGCATATATTAATCATTTAAAAATTTAATATAAGTTACACTTTTTCTAAAATGTATGATGTACTGAGAGGGCCAGAATTCTGAAGCAATATAAAGAGTAAATTTATTTTAAAAATTCGAAACAAATTCTAATCTATTTAATAGAAATTAGCTAATATTTTACTCTCTCATTTGGACTATCGATTTATATTTAATAGTAACTTGATAAAAGTTTATAATTTACTAAAAAGGTTGAATTTTAAATTATTATTATTTTATATTTTGCATTTAAATAGTAATAAAATGATTTTTCACTACAGAGTCACGAGATATGTGTTTGTTAAATAAAACTTAGTTTTCCTCAATTGTTGCTAACTATAAATATTTTATTATGCGAAATATATATCCAATATGAAAAAAACAAAAATTAGTGCTTCGTTTTTCGTTAATCTCTGCATTTAATAGCAGTTTGTAGAAATGATGTTAAAAATCAAAATATCAAGTATACATACATAGAGATATATATATATATATATATATATGTAAAGATATATATATATATATATATATATATATATATATATATATATATATATATATATATATATATATATATATATATATATATATATATATATATATATATATGTATGTTATACATACTCACACCATATTTCTTTTTCAATTTGTATTAAAAAACACAATCCGATATTTAGTTTAAAATTTTGCATGTGAGATGAATTTCCCTCACGCATGCATAACAAACTTTTCGTATCTTGGAATTAAGGAATTTAGCATTTTGAAACATCTGTAAAAATTCTAAAATTTTATTTATTTTCGTATTTAAATGAAGAATACGTATGATTACATTAAGCTGTCAATTTGCATTATCATTAATTAAAATGAAGTTTATGAAGCTTGCTAAATATTGTAGAGAGAAAGGGCAGAAAATTAATTGGCATTCTTGAAACATATCTTTTCATGTTGCCTAAGACTATTAATTAATAAAACTTAAATCTTACTATTTTTTTAGAATGTCGCTCTAAATCAATGATTATGGGTCCTCGACAATCATTTGAAGACAATTTTCTAAAAATATCTTCAGTATAAAACACAAACAAAAGAAAATGTACCATTAATATTCATTTTCGAATAATCTCCGATAATGCACCATAAATCAAAGAAACAGTTTTCTTTCTAATGTATTCAAAAACTCAAGAGAGAAACGGGATTTTAATTAAAACCTATGGCGACGGAAACACACTACTTTGATCATAAAACAATATTTTGCTATTTCTCATCACTTAAACGTTACCCAATATTTTTTCAACTTTTTTCCATGCTGCTAATGTCATAGGATAATTTTTACTTACTTCAAGAAAATTATTCTGTTTTACAATAAACATAATTAAGTAGAATTTATAAACTTCTGTTTTAAAAAATATATGAACACCAATTCTATTGCATAGGTAAAACAAGTGAGATTTAATGGTACGTAGATACTTCTAAATACATTTTGAAGGATGAACTTTTACACTCAAAGAATAAAATAATTGATGGTAGAACATTAAAATTCAAAGGAAATTATGCATTTTCTTCCTTTTAGGTACTTTTACATTAATACACTATTCATGAGACAGGCATATTATCCTCTTATTGTTTACCAAGGAATATTTTAAGTGTAAAATATTTATACAAAATAAAATTTAAGAATTTAAGTCTTGAGTATATATGTGAGTTAAAGTGGCGTGTTTTATCTTTTGTTTCTCAATCTATTTAAATTATTTATCATATTAAAATTCAATTTATAAATTGTATTTAAAAATATTATAAAATGTTACTATTTCTGAAGTTTAATTTTTTTGAATTTTATAAAAAATACGCATTGTTTTTAAAATGAAGTATAATATGCTATTAAAAAATGAAGTTTAGTCATAAAATGTTATGTAAAATCTCATTTACATTTCAAATTAACGTATTTATTAATCTCATTGCTATTTTTATTCATAACTAAAATTCCAATGTTATAATTTCATTATTTATCATTTTAAGACCCAATTGTGTTTGAGAAAATGTATGTGTAAATGAATCGAAGAAATAAAAGCTGGTCATACGAACGATTCACAAGTCATTTGTATTTTCATTGACAACCGAAAAAGAAGGTATTACAAACAGACCAATTATGGTCTGCTTTTCATCAGAAACCTAATTTGGATTATGAATGTGTGTGTGTTGATTTACAGTTAACTATAAAATAAATAACTTTGAACAACTTTAGTTAACTTCAAAATAAAATATTCAAAATTTAATAAGTAATGACTTAATATTATATTAATAATAGAAAATTTATTTTTATTATAGTTATGTAGCTATCACTTAACTGATAAGTTTTAATTTAAGTATTTTTTATCGTATCCTTTTATGTCAAGCATCAAAAATGTTTAAAAAAGTTACAATAGAATGCAAAGTAGAAGTGTAGTAGAAATTACTTAGAAAATTTTATTATTGACGGAAGACTGATTTGTGAATTTTATTTTCTTATTTATTTATTCTTGAATTGTATTGAATATCCTCTTTTGCATTTCCGAAATGCAATATTCAGTGAGACACTTTAATGGCAATTTAGCAATTGAAACCCTAAAAATATTTCTTAAAAAACTTTAAATACAGGTTTTAATTAATTTGTAAATAAATGGTGAGATGTTTTTATAATAATAAATAGTAACACATAAGTTTTCTGCAAATTAATTTTATTATTTACTTTAGAATTGGAATTTTTTATAATTTTACCTTATTTTATTTCCTGCATATTAATTAGTAATAAATTTTCCTTAAAATTTACCCCTTTTTTCAAAGGTGATTTACCTTTTAAAATATTGTACTTAATAGTTTTTAAAATATTTTTTAAGTACTAAAATGCAAATAAGAAGTTGACAATTTTAATAACAAATACTTATACATAAATGAAATAAATTATGCATTATGATACATCAGTTTTTGTTTATTTAAAAAAGTATTTTCCGCTCATGAAAAGAATTGTATTTTCCCTATTGAAATATTTTTGTAAAAAAATTTAGGTTCTATTGAGATAAAATAAGAAATATTAAGATGTTAAGTACTCCAATTTCATACTTTTGCTCAGTAAAATGAATTTGCTTTCATTTGAATTATCTTATGCAAGTATTCATTTATACTGATATTGTCACGAAGATTTGAGTGAACACACTGCTGGCTTTAAATTAACAAACAAGTTTATTGAAGGGAAGTAGCGACTTGTAACCTTACAAGCTCGAGATGTTTCTTCCCACAAATTGTAGGTATAAGCTTTTATACAGTAACAGAATTTTGAGAAAAAACTAATTAACAAAACAAAAATGTCTAGAATATTGGAGAACATAAGGAAACAAAATAAAAACAATCCATGCTTTGGATACAACAACCGTGGATAGTATCGAACCCGTAACCTTTGGGTTTGGATCGCGTGCTGAACTCGTCGGCCACTGAACTCGTTGGTAGGCTTTTTCTATGCGGCAATATGACTTCATTTTCATGCATTTTTCTTTCTTTTATCCATTGCATTCTAAAAGTAAACATCTCAAAAGCTTAGTAGTATATTTTAAAAGCAAAAAAAAGAAAATAATTATTCCTCTTTTTATTCTAATAAACTAAATAAAATGTAAGCTAAAAAGTATAGAACTAAATACTTATTTATAACATAAAATACTGATTTATTAAATTATTTGGTTTTTACACTATTATATAAAACAACAAATGAGTTCAAGACATACCATATTTGAATAGCAATTTTCATTATATACAAAGTAAAATTATTATTTATTTAAATAGTTTTATACTTATGACTTATTTTTCATTTATAAGATAACTGAAGTAGGGGACATCTTTCTTTGTTAAATTATTTTTTGTTTATCAACACTTTTCATCAATTATACTAGTAAATGTCAATACATTTTTTAAAATTTTGATTTAAATCTTAATTATATTATTTAAAAGTTCATAAAATGTCATAAGATAGAAAACCTTAAGTTTTTCAATAATTATAATGATTTAAAAAGTTATGGTTTTGGAAATAATGTTTTGAAAATGCCATTTGATAAGAGTAATAGTTTTATTACTCACTTTAAGCAACCCGCTTAACCATCGTAATCTATGGTACAGGAATTTGACGAAGAGATATAAAGTATAAATTTAGTTGCATTTTAATATTTCATTTAGGTGTTAGTGAATAACAATTTATAAATTGTAAAGATCGGCATCTTATTATGCTGCAAAACATCAGAAAAAAAAGCAGTTATAAGCTTTTTTCCGATTAATGTTTATCCAAATTCCAAATTTTATAAATTTAAATTAATAGTCTTTTTAATTTCTTTTACTTATGTGAGGACATTTATTGTAATATTTTATTTAATATTATAATAGTATTGAAATATCATAATTTATCTATGGGAATTGAATGATATGGTGAGTCAAGATTATATATATTTCTACAATACCACAAAATATTAAACCTTCTACATATACATTCAAATAAAATAAAAAAGAATTTATATATTTTTGTTGTTAGCCAAATTTCAATATTTTAAAGTATAGTTAAAAGGTTTCCATATTGTATTCCTTTTAATTGTGGTTATATTTTAAATAAAAATATCTTTGATTTGAATGCATATGCGTAAATAATATTGTTATAATGAATTTGTAGTTTATTATGCTTATTAAAATAATTTTATGATATAATTTCAATGTGCTTTTATATACAAAATGCTATTTTTACTTTTTATGGAAGGAAATTTCATTAATCGTAAATGTACATCAAAATTATTCTAAGTGACATGGCAAGTAACAGATTAGATTATCATAGACAGAAACATCTTTCAACTGCATAGAGAGAAATCATTCGGATGACAGAATCTAAACTCTGATTATATATCCTGTTTTCTAAGAATTTAAGGACCTTCAACTATTTTAAATACTATTGAAATTATATAAAACAACATTATATGAAGTGTAAATTTAAAACTGAAAATTAACAATCCAACGCTTATCTCCTGCGAAAATAAAAAAAGAAAATTATAATAAATGCATAAAACAATAATTTGTTAAACACAAAATATCTGATTAGTAATGTTATGGAAGTAACAGGTGTAATAAATTCTCCATAACAATGAGCGCAGTAAAAGAATGCCATGTGAAATTTTCGGTGACCATGAAAAGTTCTTTAAGTTAATTAATTATTATTGGAGAATTCTTCTTCTTCTTAAGGTTGGGTTTGTATGTCATTGGCACCTTTGCTTTAATCAGCATTTTGTACCATTAACTCCAAACCCAATGTTTCCTAGTTCCAGTTGCTCGGTTCACCCACTTTATTAATAAAGTTCGAGTCCTTTAATGGAGTCTAGGTGTAACTTTCTAGTATGAATGATACCTAAAGAAGTTAATCTAGGGAGGGCAAGAGCCTCTCATTCGTAAATGATAAGCTTGGCCGTTTCCTCTTGCGTATAACATTTCCTGCAGATAGGGTCTTGCTGAAACAGTCCCATTTTAAGAAGGTGTTTTCTGAAATAGTAGTGCCCAGTTATGAAGCCTACGATTAAGCGTATCTTCTGCCTAGAGCACTAGAGCATCTTAGAATTTCAGAGGCAATCCTCACTGATGATCCACAGATGATTCTGGTCAGAGAATCAGTCATGCTAGCGATAGCTTCCTAACTTTCACCAGAAGAATATGGTTTGGAGGTCACTTCTATCTCCTGTAAAGGATTCATTGCTGCCCCTTCACTAGAGGTCTACTTCAGAGGCTTCACCTGCAAATGCAGAAAGGTTTGTTATTTCTTGTGTCTTTTCAGCCACAAGATAACAATTAACAAGCTCAGGTAATATGACAGTCCACCCAGCATTCCCTGAGTTACTGGGCAAGGCAAATTACTCTAGAAGTTCGCCAGGCAACTAAAGGCTCCGTTAAGACACCATTACCGCGGTGTTAAATGACCCTAGGCACGGGTCGCATAACACCAGGGTTTACGGGAGCTGGTTCACGGCTTCTGATTCTATATTCAAGGCTATCCTGTCATTTTTACAGGACATTCGGCTATCCACCACCTGCCAACGCGCCTGGTAGCTGCTCAAGCCTCAGGTATTGGAGAATTAATAATTACTGAAAATATTTCCTACGGTTAAACTTAACCAGTTCTTAAGTACGAAATCATTAATCTAGATTATTTCACTTTCTAATAAGCAAAAAAATATTTGTTATATTCACAACTTACATAATTAAATTTATTAAGTACAAAAAGTACCAAAAATGATAAGTTTTCGTGAAGCATGTTGAATATATTACAAAAGATACCACAGAAGTTAAGTTTGTGTTAAATTTTGTATTCTGTTTTGATAAAAAAATAAAATGTTAATGCAATCAAAATAGTTTTAAATTCTTATTTTTATTGATATCATTAAATAAATTACTAGTTACATTATGGAATATATTTATAATAAAATATTACATGCCATTATTTTTCACAATGAAAAATGTTAAAAAAGTACAAGAAAAACTTATTTTTGCATGTAGAAATAAAAAATTAATTGCATCATTAATTCATAGCTTAAAATATAAGCGTTGTATTAAGACATGTATAGAGAATGGTAACAATAATGAAAACTAGTTACTTATAGAAATTCTATATATATATTTTATGTAACAACATGGAATATAACATTTATTATATAGAAAATAATAAATAACATTAAATATTACATACATTTTGATTGAATCTATATATTTATGAGTGAAAAATAATATAATATTTTTCATTAATTTGTTTTAAAATTTATAATACATCATTTTAACTTAAAAAAATGGTTCAAGAGAAAAAATTTCACAATTTATGCCTTTGCTTAAGCATTTGAAAAAAACTAACACACTAAATTGTATTCAAAAAAAGTAATAAATTTAATTTTGAATTTTGTATAAATGAATAAGCGTATATTTATAAGCTTATAAAAATTTATCCTTATTTAAATTATTAGTTAAAAATGTTGAAGTTCTTTTAAATTTTAATGAATGTTTAGCGAAAATATCTGAGGAAAATTTTGAAAAAAAATATCATTTCACATATGAGCAAAAATATATTGCATTCTACAAAATATTAAAAAATGTTCTTATATATGAAAAACTTTATAAAATATATATTTATTATGGAGACAACAAGGAAATATGATTTTGTAAAAATTATAAGAACTGAGTAAAATAATAAATTTTGTTTGCCTAATATTATATATATATATATATATATATATATATATATATATATATATATATATATATATATATATATATATATATATATATATATATATATATATATATATATATATATATATATATATATATATATATATATATATATATATATATATATATATATATATATATATATATATATATATATATATATATATATATATATATATATATATATATATATATATATATATATATATATATATATATATATATATATATATATATATATATATATATATATATATATATATATATATATATATATATATATATATATATATATATATATATATATATATATATATATATATATATATATATATATATATATATATATATATATATATATATATATATATATATATATATATATATATATATATATATATATATATATATTTGAAATATTAAGCCGTTTATCTTAACAACCTTTCCTCAATGTTGAAGATATATATATATATATATATATATATATATATATATATATATATATATATATATATGTAATATTAGGCAAACAAAATTTATTATTTTACTCAGTTCTTAATGATTTTTACAAAAGCATATTTCTTAGTTCTCTCCATAATAATTATATATTTTATAAGTTTTTCATATATAAGAACTTTAATATATATATATATATATATATATATATTATATATATATATATATACATATATATATATATATATATATATATATATATATATATATATATATATATATATATATATATATATATATATAATATATATATGTATGTATGTATATATATATACAGAATTTGTTGATCACAGAATATCTTGATAATATATTCGTATTTTAACGTGAGCTAAGTAATTATGGCTTTATCTTTAATGCTTGTTCAATGAAATATTTTTAGCTTGTATTGTTAAACGTAAATAAATAATTTTCCATTTTAACAAAATGAATTAACATTCGTGCGTGAAGTTTTTAGCATAAGAATTACTTAAATATATTAGTATTTTATCTTACTTTTATTTCCTTATGCACTACATTCATTTTAACGTTAAATTCACAAACCTGCTTAATACAGAAAAATTAAATAATTATAGATTTTAAATATCTGTCGGAAAAATAGAAAATAGATTGCCATACATAGCCTTAATAAATGTTTCTTGAAGTATAATTACAACAACACACATAATTGTGTGTTTTAAGTAATCTAAGTCTTACAGTAATGAGGGTGTTTGTGAAAAGAAACATAATTGAAATTAACGATCAGTGTAATCATTAAATGAATACCTAATGAATTCAAACATTCACTTGAACATTGTTTCAAATTAATATTCTTTAATTATGGTACGGAGAATATCTTCCAAAGGAACATGATTAGGGAGAATACTTTGATTGATCGGATGCATAATTGAAATTATGAATAATAATTCAAAGAAACATTAACAAAGTAAATATTTATTGATTGCTCATTTAATAGCTTTTGAAAATTCAACTTTCTATAGAAATTTATCATAATTGTTTTAATTGCAATCCTTAGACATGCACAAATACTTTGTGTTAAATGTAGAATATTTTCTATTGTTAAAATGTAATTTAAATTTTTGAAGATTCAGTTAATTTGTTTTATAAATAAATCCTCATTATTAACATAAGTTGATATTCGTCTTTTATCTGAATTTACATTAGACAATATATTTTAAGCAATTCATTTCTTTATTTTTATGAAATGTCTTTTTCCGAAACCGTAAATGTATGGTGTTAGTATTTTATATTACTTTTATTTCCTTATGCACTACATTCATTTTAACGTTAAATTCACAAACCTGCTTAATACAGAAAAATTAAATATATTTATATATATATACATAAATATATATATATATATATATTTATATATATATATATATATATATATATATATATATATATATATATATATATATATATATATATATATATATATATATTTATATATATATATATATATATATATATATATATATATATATATATATATATATATATATATATATATATATATATATATATATATATATATATATATATATATATATATATATACATATATATCATCTTTATAAACAATACCCTTGTGCAAGTGCACGTTGTTGCCAGCCTTTAAAGTTCGAAGTTCTGCTTGCAAGTGCATTTGGTGGAATATGTTCTAGGACTTATCAAAGAAAAATATTTGTTTCCATGATTTAGACATAATTGTAATATGCATGTATCTTTTGATGAATATTTGATTTGAATCATTGTAAAATTTTATAAATTTTGTAACTAAATATAAAATATCAAATTATGTTGTGATTGAATTTTATTTTAATTTTTATAAATTATTTATAACCCTTCTATGACAATAATTATAGTTTGTGTCTTGACACATGTTATTTTTATTAAAGTAAAATATTATGCTAAGGTTTTTAATATATTTCGAGAAGCACATATATGCGATGAATCCTATTTCAGATTCAGATTCAATTGAATAATTAGAAAGGAATGACGTATATATTTGTATTAAAATAATATTTGTGAAGGTGGGTATCAAAGCATTTTTTTCCTTGCGACACGTAAATATTTTTCAGTACTTAGGAAAATATCACCCAATATTTACCTCGTGTAAGATGAGCAAATGCCTTAAAATTGTTTTCTGCTATTAAGTAATCTAAACGTGGTATCAAAATAAAAACATATCATAACATAATTTATAACTATTACTGAATAACATGACTGTTCTATTTGTCTATTTTACATTGTTATATGAATGCTTATTCCGAATGCATTAACAATTTGAGTTGCTTATAATTTTGGCTATCATACATACATACAATTAATTAATTGTTAAACTTGAATCTCATAATTATATTCTAATAAATATAGTTAAATGCAATATTTTCACTAGAAATTATTAAAAATATATGGGAGTTAAAAAATGTGTCTATTTTTTCATACATAGAATTTCACAAAGTACATATCACGATATTTTTTGTTTCTGATGGAAATAATGATTCTGTAATGATTTCATTTTTAAGTGTGCATAATCTTGAATTTATTTAATAAAGAATTCTGTTCTCTGCACTGAGGGAAGGTAAAAACATGTATTCACACTTGAAAATTTGCTGTTTTTATTATTTTTGGAAGACTGCTTTGTTGGCATTCAAAATGCAATAATGTATACACTTATGTTTATAAATAATTCAAAGAACTCAGAGTGAAAAAAATTTTGACTTTGTCACTGAAGTTGAAATTTAATAATTAGAAATATAAATAGCAAAAGATGAAATTTAAATAATTCGCTTTAAGTTATCCTAAAATATTGTTAAATAAACCAAAAAGGCAAAAAATTGATTTAAATTTCAGTTAAAATAGCATGATTGAAATCAAGAGTACATTACTGATATGAAAAATAATAATTAGGAATATAAATAAAAAATGTTGATTACTTTTTTCTTGTTTAAAAAAGCTGCTTTTTTATCATTTTTAACACTATTTTTCATAAAATGGTTAAATTCACTGTGATAGATTCAGTTTAAACAAATATATAACTTAAAACAACAGGCGTGGTTGAAAATTTGTGATATTTAATTAAAAGTAAAATAGATACTTGCTTTAATAATCATAAGGAGAAAAAGGCTATAGTGAACAATTCACTATCTGGTGGTGATTCTTTTTTCTATTCAATAACTTTTATGGTTCAAATAATTGTGAAAATTAAATTACAATGTGAAATTAGAGTTACATTTTGGCTATAAACTGAAAATAACTCAATTTTATTATTTAGTTCCATTATAAAAACAAATAGTTCAATTTAAAATTCAAAATTAAATGTAAAACATAAAAAGGAAAAAATATAAAAGGAATTCTGTAATAGTTTTATTTTTCAAGTATATAAAATTATATTTTCTTCGGATTTCAAGATAAATGATAGGTAGTAATTCAAATTAGTGAATATTTTACAAAAAAATCCCATAAGACTTTTTTGAATACATGTTGCAGTATTAAGCAATGAAAAATATCAAACATAAAAGTATTGATTGTCTGGAATTTTATATTAAAATTCATGATCTATACAAAGGAATTGTTCAAAATCTTTATTTTTGTTAATATTAAATGATACTAACAGTACTCGAAAAAATACTCAAACCTCTTTTAATGGTTTTAGATAATATTTTTTGATACACTGTTTAAGATGTCTCATGGTGTTTCAGCATATATACAAATATAGCGTCTAGACACACAATCTTTTGAAAAATTAAAAATAGAAGAGTAAATTAAATTCTTTTATAAGTATTTTCTTTTAAAATTGGTAGAAACATATGAAAATGCATTTTTCTGTTAGTACTGCATATCAACTGGTAAACAACAATTTGTGTTTCATAAATTATTCAGAAATATCTATATTAATTTACATCCTTAAAATATACAAATGAAAAGGAACAAACCATTTTCTTTAATTCTTGTTATACTATAAGAAGAAGAATATTACCTACTGGAATTTTATGCGATTGTGATTGCATGATTACATGTTCCTTTTGTTAGATTTATATATAAACTTCATGTGATTGTATCAATCATGTTTCTTATAAAAATGCATTTAAAAATTATATGAATAGATATGATTTTAGAAATTATATGACGCAGAAAAATAAAATATATTTTTAAATATGTAAAGGAAAAAATACAAATATAACAAGTACTGTATTTTCTTTTATCTCAGCAGCCTTTAAAACATTTTGAGCAAGATAATTTGAAACTCATCACACATGGAGAGGAATTATAGATGACAATGAAATGTTTTGCTTAGAATTAGTTAAGAAATTCACAAATTTCAGTATAAATACAATATGAATTCCTTGTGAGACTGTAACTGTGATTAACTAAAGAATAAGTCGTGAATTTAAGGTCAAACGCTATCAAATAAAGGGAGATACATATCATGTTTTTGTTTGCAGTACGGACGTTTGCAAACGTGGTATCGTGAAAGTGATCTGGGTTTCTTCAATTGGACACATACGAATACAGACCATACTATCCATAAAACATCAGTGTGAAAGATAATAAAAATCATAGATTTTCAAGAGGATGGCATCACGTTTCGGTTGTATCCATTGTACGGTGTCAAAATAAGTGTATAGGTGAAAAGGTTATTAATAAATGGAACAATCATTACTTTCACATTAATTGATCAAATTAAATAATTTTTTTGGATATATGTTCTTATCATCAATAATAATTTTAAAAATTTACTCATTCAAGACAACGTATTTAGTATTTTCGATGCTCATTCTGTAAGCAAATTTATCTTCAGTAAAAATACTCGATTATTTCAGTTAGCTATTCAATACTACAGTTAAACTTATTTTTATTCAAAAGAGGTATATGAAATTTCTGTTAGCCTGTGGAAAGCATCATTATCATCTATAATAGAAATAATATTTTAGTATTATTATCATAAATATTTTTTTATAAATAGGTTAGACTAAAGCCTTCAACAATACATACAATTAGGCAATATATAGATTTAGTTCACAATATATGTCTGGTTATTCTGAAATAGTTTGTTTTAAGGCACGAATATACACAGATTTTATTCTAGTTATACATAAATAAATAATTCAATTACTAAAAGTTAAGATGTTCACAAGCTTTTTTTGGCTCCAGGACAAATCAGTTCCCATCATGTAGAAGTACGATTTAATTTATTTTTGAAAAACTTAATTTATTTTTGATTTAAGTAAGCAAATAAATTTGATTGTTCTAAAAGTAGGTATTTTTTACTTTTTTATAGAATAAAAAAATACAAATCCAATTTTTAGCAAGTTTTAAATAAACACGATTAAAAAATAAATAGTTCATTGATTTCTTTCCTCACCACAGTTATTATTGCCTATTCATCATCAAAGCGTCCTATAATTCCTCATCAAAGCGTTACTATTGATTGCTGCAAAATATCCATTACTATGTAAAGAAAGAAATGCGTTTTATTTTTTCTTAAGGTTAGAGAGAGTTTTAAAATTCACCTATTAATAAAATATTTGATTTCAAAATTGATTTAAACAGAGTAACGTACATCAAGTTTATGTCTCTATGTGAAGTCAAAATTTTGTCTTTTCTATATAATTGATTCTTCTGTTTGAGGCCCAAAATATGAAGCTCATGTAAAGAAAACAAGGTTATCTTCTATCGTTAAATCTTCAGAAATAATCAAATAGGCTACAAATTTCAAAGAACTGGCTTGATGGTTGTTAGAAATATTATGAAACACATCCTGTTATATCTTAATAGGTACTGCTATTTATTTGTCTTAATCAAGAATAATTTAGAAAGATGCGTAGTCAAGGAAATGTTAGAGACAGTATCATTTAAATAAGATGAAATAACCTTTGTGGATCGTGCAAGAAATCGTAGTGATGATGTAAAACTTGCATCTTTCTGAAATCAAGATTGCGCAATAATGTTCTTAATTTGGCTTTCCGGTATATTATTAATTATATAATCCTATCTTGAAGAAATAAATTCTGTCTACCTTTAATTAGTTTGAGGATTACAATTAAGTTAATATAATTCAGTTTATTATACACAGAGCATGTAAATTTATAAGGAAGGCATAATTGTAATTTTTTCATTTCTTGAATGTTTTCCTAAGAATTTATCTAAAATTACAAAAAAGAATATTGTAAATGTTATTTAAAGTATAAATTGCCTTAATATTTTTTTAATTTCAATAATCAAAGGTATTTGTTTGTATTTAAAATGGGTTATCTTGACAACTTACTAATATATAAAAAATAATAACTGTTACTTAAATCAGAAATAATAAAGCATGTGTTTTAATATAGAGAAAAAAATCTGAATTTTTTGTTACTAATTTTACTTTTACCACACATAAGAAACTTTCAGTCATGTTTTCCGTATAAAATCTGAATTTAAAATTTAATCACGTATTTTCAATCAATTAAAAAAAGAGAAAAATGACAAATAAAATATTTCTCTTTTATTTTACACATTCAAATAAATTATATGTAACTAATGCTAATAAGAGTGATTAATTATGGACTGAAAAGAATAAGGCAATTAAAGTTATTTTCCATTTTTTAAACTAGTTATTTTTATATAAAAATTTTTGGTAGTATTTTTTTCAAATATATAAACTAGTTATTTTTTCATAAATAGACCTTGCATAATATATTTTTGCATACATTCTGCCTGTAAAAAATACAATTCATTTTACTCACTTTATTACTACAAGTAATATATCATAGTTTTATAATCACTATTTCAAATAAAGTGAATCGGTGTCCGTTATTTTACTTTTTTTAAATATATTCTTTAGTTTTTTTAATTCCATTTTATTTTATATGAAAATAATTAAATGGCATTTAAATTTGAAAAAAGAAAACAAATTATATCCAGTAACAAAAATACATATTATATAGATAATTTTTAAAAAAATAAATTCTACTATCATATATGTATATTTAATAGTTTTGATTAATATCTATTGAAAATGCTAGGAAATACACACAAAAGATAGAAGAAATTATAAAATGGCTTTAAATATTTAAAAATGGCTTGTTAAACATTCATTAAAAATTTTCAAGATATTAAAAAAATAATATAAATGTTTTTATTACAATTTTAAATTTACTAATATGTAATTGAAAACAGCGTAGTAAGATATTTTTCAAAACTATTTACAGTTATTAAACAAACAAAAAACTTGTCTCAATATTCTGTTATATTATAAACAATTCATTTTATTATATGTATTTCAAAGATATATAATGTTTCATTTAAAGAACATATTTTTATGACAATTTGTGTTGAAATTTTCTTCTCTGTTCTTAGAAAAGTAAAAATATTTAATTGATGTTAGAATTACATTTACTAAAGAAAAAAAGATTCCCTGAAATTTCAAACAAAAGTTGTTACGTATTCAATTTTATGGAGAATTTAATGAGACAGGAAAATGTCTCAAAGGAAATTTTTATAAAAGTATTACCTTTGATTGCTTAAAATTTTCAGAGATTTACTTATTTTTCTTTATAAGTTTACTCCTTTTGTGTGCTTTAAATTATTTAACTGATTAAACTTATTTAATGTTTGTTAAGTTGGACACATTTGTTCTTGTCACCGACAAAGAGAATGTCATTTAAATGTAAAATAGGCTCTCAGTTCTTTAAAATAAAAGTGCACTGACATTCAATTTCAAGGATGATTTGCTTTTATCGTATTGTGTTAATAGAAATACATTATGTATTCAATATTTTTTAATGTGCTGCAGAGTTTTGAAAAAACAACTTCATATGAGATTAAAATCTATTGCTAAATTAAAATATTCTTTAAGTCTTACATTATAATGAGAAACACATAGAAAGTTTCATCAAAAAATATTTGCGGTCTTATAGTGTTCGGTATTCAATTTAACTAAATAAACTTTATTTTAACATCGCCTTATGTCAAAACAAAAGAATTAAAATTAATTTGTTCCTTGATGGAAAAAATATTTAGGCAATATTATTGTATTTACACTTTTAAGACTTAAAGTTGAAAAATAATTTTAAGTATATTTGATCTGGATAAAGCTAAAGCTAATATAAAACTCATCTAAGTGTTTGAAAAATTGTAATGTTTAATAGAAAATCAGAATGAATAAATAATAATTTAGAATGAAATATGATTACTATTATATTTGACGTTTTACTTATTTGATAGTTATGTATGAGAATTATGTTATTGGAATTATTTAAATAAACAATGTTAGTTTGAAAAAATATTTTGAATTGAAACTGGTGTCTTTTTCATTATTTAAAAAACAGTAAAAGAAAATTTGTATGATAAGATTTCAAGGATTTTTTTGATAATAATAAAGTAAAAAAAGTACTTTTTATTGATAATGTTAAACGAATTGCCATTTTCTGAGAGTTTTACGAACGGGAAAATATTTCAAATAAAATATTTATATATTAAATAAAATATTTAAATACTAAATCTAAGTGATGTTCTTCAAACTTAAAGAAAATATTTATTGTCATTTTGCTAAAGTTGTTCACAGTCTTTTCTGTATTTTAAAATATTTCGTTAAATGAATTTTCCTAACGTTTGTCAGATATGGCACTTATCTTATCGTGAGCAATAATAATACAATATTTATGTTTAAATCCCCCGAATAAAAATTTTTTAAAAATTTGAATTTATAAGAAGCTGATTCATTTTCTCGTTTTTGTATCAGAAACATGTTAAGAATTCTTTAAATAATAAGATATATATATATATATATATATATATATATATATATATATATATATATATATATATATATATATATATATATATATATATATATATATATATATATATATATTATATATATATATATATATATATATATATATATATATATATATATATATATATATATATATATATTGAATTACATTTGGAAATATGGGAATATATGTAAAAGATTTTGAACAAAAATAATAAAATATTAAAATCAAAATTAATTAAGTATGAAATGTATATTTTACTTATGATGATAACGTCTTACGTCTAGAAAAATGAGTGAGAGATAAAATTAAAGCCTATCTAAAATATGTTTCATCATTTGTACAGAATAAAAGCATGTTATGAACACATTGAACGTATAAATTTCATTGAAGATAATTTATTTTGCAATGTTAAATGTTGAGTTTGTAAGAAATTTCAAAAATTAAAATTAATAAAAAATTTGAAATTAATCATTTTTATAAAATTGACAAAATTATTTTTTCATATTACTAGAAAGTTTGTAATTATTGATATAGTTTTAGATTAATATAAATAATTCTGCTTGTTTCATTAGTTTAAAGTGGTCTATTTGAAGTGTGTGTTATTCACTGAAAAAAAAACTCTGGAATTCACTAAATTATATTTGGTTGGATGCTAGCAAAGCCCACATCCTTGGCGCAAATGACTTTGGTTAGCGATAAGTGTAGCTACCTTGATAACCCTACTTCATCAACAAAAAGATGGTTTTTAATGCGCATTAATTTTGGTGACTTCTCAGGGTACTTATGTAACATTGTACTTATGGCATTAAGTTTATTTACAAAGAATTCCTGACATAAAATTTGTATACATGGAAAAATAATTTAAGAAATAAAAATTAGTATTTTTTGTGTAATTTAAATTAAATTTTTAGTTGCTTTTTCATCCTTAGTTGAGAATATCTGTATTCATATCAGTTGTAAAATAAATAAGAATTTTTGTCAAGTTTATGTGTATTTTAGATAATATTTAATCTTTTACTAGATGTATTCAATTGATTTTAAATTCAATATTTTTCAGATTTCCTTAATTTAAATGCAATTATTTGCTTATAACCTCTCAGCTAGGAACTTTATGAATTGATTTGTTTAATTGCCTATACTATTTCCCCTAAGTGTATGGATGCCTTTAGGCAATTATTAGTTCAAGAGAACTGATAAATTATGAAGGAAATGGGCTAATTTAAATTTTTCTATTACACTAGAAACAAATTTGGCATCTTAATTAAGGTGATCAATGAAAATCAGCCTAATTAGTTGAAAATTGCTGCTCCATTCGATACTCATTTTATTTCTTTACGTCAATTAATCAGATTCAAAATATAATTTGGAAAATAATATCCATAAATGTAAATTTCATTAAAATAACTCCAATGTAAAACTATCAGATCAAAAGAAAATGCGATTTAATTTAAAAATATTTACTTATTAAAACATTATTAACTTTTTTTAAGAAAACACATTGTTTTGTTCTCATTATATTGAAAAGTATTGTTATTGACTTTTTGATTAGTAGATTGCAATTCTAATAATAAAACTGAGCAAAATGAGCCCTACTCAATTGCTTACTCAAATTTTAATAGATGTTATCAAACACTGAAAAGATAAACATAATATCTTTTAAAGTTAGCATATTTTGTCAGTGGTGGAAGATACTATGCAGAGAATTGTTGTAAAATTATTATAAGAGTTGTAAGGAATTAATATTAAAAATGTATTTACAACTAATTGTAATTTTACTTTTGTATGAGAGAATTATCTCTTGAATTGAAGAATTAATTTCAGATTAAAATGAAAATTAAATTGTCTTATTTTAATGGGCTTTTGAGAAAAAAAAACTCAAACTCCACAATTTTTTTCAAGCATTTGTTTTTACAAACCTCTGTCATTTTTCTTATATTTTTAGAATATAATTTACATAATTTTCACAACTGCCTATAATTTCATTCTTAGTTATGCTAAATGTTCAAATTTTAGTATAAGAGTGTTGAGTTTTATACTGAATTTCAGTGCAGTTTAAATTTCGTTTTCGATAGTTGTGCTTAGAATGCATTCAATTTAAAAAATGTAGTATTTATTGACTGTTTGGCGATAATCAAATTGGGCTTGTCATGGTTTACACCTCTTTCAAAAGAGTTTGTTGATCACTGAATAGTCGCCAGATACTACCAAGGGCATGGACGTTTTTATTAATGAATACATAATTTCACTTTTTCGTTAAATCTTAAAAAACTGCAAAAAACTTTTTATGTAAAAATTATTTAAAAAGATACTTTTTTTAATTTAACACTTATTTTATTGAAGAATCTTAAAAAATTCTTTTTCATATTCGCTTTAATATTCCTATTTAAAAAAAGTGGTCCTGACGTTAACATATTATAGAAGATTTCACGATGATTATACAAAATTATTGTGCAAATACAGTTTTTTTATGATATTAATGTGTACAGATATGAAAAAATTCTTAACAGAAAAATATTTACAATATAATTTACTCATGATGATAACATATTCCCCTTTTAACTCCAAACTTTACTTTAAAAAAATTTAAAATTAAAGCAGATAAACTTACATTAGTTAAATAGGTTAATCAAATTGTTTAATGCATATTTAACAGCGAAGAGGAAAATGCTCTTGAGAGAAAGTGCATTTAATTGTTCTCTAGAGATATTTAATCTTACTAAACATAACTTTTACTAATTTATAATTCCATTAGTTAAAATTCCAGTTACTGCTCTAGAAATAAAGGGATGTCATTAAATCAAAATTTTTTAAACAATGTTATTGAATTGTAAATTAAAAGAATTTTAATTCACAACAACAAGAAAAATCAATAAGATTCTTAATTAAATTTATTAAAATATACAATTTTTATTACATTTTTACTTAATAATATAAAATGCTCCTTAAACATTTCTTAAGAAATTTAACTTGCGTAAAACCTTCAATGAAATATATTTACTGTTTTAGAAGCAAATCGGTTTCATATCTTCTCAACTTTAAAAAAATGATTATTAGACTAATTAATTGCGGTGGTAATTGAAATGAATTATTTTCTAATTTGAAGCTGCTGTAAAGACTTTTAAGCCTCTAAAGAGACAAATATTAGTTTTGTGGTTTTATAGACACGTATAATTTCTCACATTAGTTTTTTAAACTACTTTTTAGATTAGAAAAATTTGTGGTTTTAAAAAATTTCGTGTATTGCCATCAGAATTATGACCATTGGGTCAAATTTCAGCATTTTCGATGGTGTATTTTTCCTATTCATTAGTATTAGATCTCTGATATAATTCTTATAAAATTTTGATTTATTTAAACATTTATTGTTGTTTTTAAAATTTAAACTGAAAGACATTGGCTTCAAAGTTTAGACTTGAACTAATTACTATTTAATGGTTATAAGTGTAAATATAACTAAATAAATGTGATGATGTACTTCTTATCTTCTTATCTCAAAATTTTCAGATTTTGTTCAGTCAATAATACATAAAATTTTGAATTGCAATACATTTTTATTAAAAAGGGAAAAAAAATAAGCGTTTCAAGATACTGAATGAATGCACAAAGAAGGATATGTTTAATCTATAATTAAACTTTATATACCAAATATTTTTTCTGTTCATAAAAACCATTAAAATGTGATGCATTTAGATTGTGGACATCTACTTTTCTAAATTATTGTCCATGAAAACGTATGTCAAAATTTAAAAGAACTCATGCTTCTAATTAAATTGAGGCTGGTTTGAAAAACCCAAACACATCATCTGCAACAATGTAGTGATTCTACAATACTACTGTGAATGGATCAACTAGGTTTACTATCAGCATCAGTGGGACAATAGTTGAATGTAATCCACAATAAAAGTGAAAAATTGTTTATCAGAGTAAATGTCACAAAAATTTCTAAATGAAAACTAAATACAATTGAACATTTTGATCCATTTTGAATTAAATTTGTCTATAATGTTACTTGAAACTATATTGATTAGTTTTGCAGATAACTTTTTAATAATGATTTCAAACCATACATATGATTTGATGACAGCTGCAAACATGCAAAGAAAGAGGGGAATATATATATTTACACACAATAAACACGTTCTCTATAGAACACCAAGATTAGGAACTGATATACTGTTCTCTTTTGAAATAATTTCTAGTGGATTTCTAAATGTTAATTTGCATATTGTAATATTATGTTAATTTGTGTATTGTAATAAAAATTTTGTTTTCTTTTTCCTTTAAATGACTGAATCTTTTATGGAATACTTAAAATTACTTTGCATTTCTCATGAAATAAACTAAATTACATTTGAATGTGGGGAAATTAATAACATTTTGGTAAAATAATAAGTTTTAACTCATTTAACTTATTTTATTTTTATTTCTCTCTCTTCTTTTTGTGTGTGTCTATATATATATATATATATATTTATATATATATATATATATATATATATATATATATATATATATATATATATATATATATATATATATATATATATATATATATATATATATATATATATATATATATATATATATATATATATATATATATATATATATATATATATATATATATATATATATATATTATATATATATATATATATATATATATATATATATATATATATATATATATATATATATATATATATATATATATATAGACACACACAAAAAGAAGAGAGAGAAATAAAATAAAATAAGTTAAATGATATATATATATATATACATATACATATACATATACGATAGATAGATAGATTTCAATTTGAAGAAGAATGATATTTATGAATTTGTTAATTATAATTTTTTAATTTTTCCTCACTAATATTCTGCTTTACGGTAATGTATTTTCACTGTACTTGTATTAGTAAAAATATATATGAGTAAATTGAATCTATTTCATAAAATGACATTTTTAGTAAAATATTTTATGTTAGGAATTTCGCCTTGCAATGCAGAGTGAAAATAAGCAATTATGAAGTTACATAATATTAATAATTTCAAATGATGATTTAATTAATATATATATATAAATAAAGAAAAATATAATAAGAAAATTAAAATTAAAATACTGACTCTGTTCTATAAATTTCTAGTGCGTCTAAATTATGCTTGCATGGAAAATAGGATGAAGTTATAGAGTTGTAAATATTTAATTTTTAAATTTGAAAATAAATAAATTCATTTAAATTATGTATTTATTAAAGAAATCATGCTTATGAATACCATTTTATTTTTTGTTATAATTTTTTTATAATAAAACTGAAAATATTTTAAAGATAACTAATTTATAATTATTTAATAATTTTACTACAATTTTAATTTTATAATTGCTTATTAATTAACTTTTTAAAGTTTCATTTTATTTATTCGAAATTCTGTTTAAATTTAACCAGTAATAAGCGACTAATAGCTGTTAAAATACGAAAATATTACTTTATAAATATAGGTGTCCATTTATTGTGCCATAACTAGAATTGAAAATTTTGCATAGCAACTCATTAACCTTACACATAAAGAGGAAAAGCAGAATTGTTACAGGCACCTCACATTCTCCATGATTAGTGTTTGCATTACTCTTTGTGGTTGGTCACATGAAATTCTTCGAATATGATTGGTTTTATCGATTGACAGAAGGCGATTAACTGCGGTATCTTACTACTTCTCTGGAGCGGATTTTCAGTAGCTGTATGGACCCAATAGGCATGTAAATTATTTGCTGATTTTGCTATAAATTCAATATTATACAAACATTAGACTTATATGAATCATAGTAAAATTTTATTCTTGATTATTCTTTGACAGTGCCTTTCCTGTTTTGAACATCAAAGGATGAAGTTCATTAAATTTTTCCTCATACGGCATTTTATTATTATATTTATTTAAACTTTTATAGAACGGAATGTGTTCTTATTTGTGAATTATTCAAATAAAAAATATAAATTAAGTACTACTATACTAGTTTGCCATATAAGCAAGTGATATTTTTCATAGGCGCTGATATTTATTATGGATATAGAAGTCATAAATTCATATTTATGCAAGGTTTCTTGACCATAAAAATTAATTATAAAAACACATTTTTTGAAGTTAATATTAAAAACATAGGAAAAAGGGATTTTATCAAATTATTCACAGCCTGTATGTCTCAATATGAATGTGTGTAATGATAATAAAAATGTTTTTTTATATTATTATAGGATTCAAATCTTAATAAAATGAGTAATAAAATATATAACTGAAATTGATTCATTAATTATTTGTGTACTTAATTGTTTTTCTTTTTCTTTTTGAAACCTGGTTAATAATGATAAAAAAATTTAATTATATTTATTTACAAAAATGCATTAAATAGTAATATAAAATTAAAGTAAATAAATATGATTAAATATCATATTAATCAAATTTAATACAGTAAGTTTTTATAAAATTCATACAATACAAATCTTGTCAAATATTTAAGGAATTTCAACTTTCTATATAATTAAAAATTAGTAATTATCTATGATATATAAATAATTCTATAAAGCACTCTTTATATAATTACATAGACTTATTTTTTCATATAGATTGATTGTTTTTTATTTTATAATATAATAGTTGGGAATAAAGTTAAAAGTAATCTCATTCCTGGGAAAGATGATTTTGTATATAATAAAAATATCAATTATAATTAATAAATTCTTTAGAACATAATAATTAACTCGTTCTCAATCACAAACAGTTTTACAAATGTATGCAAATATAAATTCTGAAAGGTGAGACTGAATTAAAAACAATCAGTTTGTGGGCATCTAATAGTCTATTTTTTTAATTTATGAATTTAAAATAATGTGTTAAAAAATCTTAATACAATTTAGCATATTAAGTACATTTAATCTTTTCATTTAATTTATAAATCATAAAAAAATAAGAAATGGTTGTGAAAATTTCAAACTTTTTTAGCTCGGAAAGTATTTGAAGTTGTGAGTTAAGAAATTTTCTTACAAATTTACAAATATAAATAAAATAATTCTCTTCCTAAATTTTCTCTAATTTTCTTTAAATATTTTATTTCCTCGGATTCTTTGAGTATCTTCCTAAAATTAAATTATATTAATAATATTCAATGCATTTATTTGTGCATCAAATACCATTTTAGATTTTTTCTAAAGAATATTCTTCATGTGAGAAAATATGATATGAAATTGTAAAATTTAATATTATTTACAGAGGTGTATTTCCTTAAGCCAACTCTTTACATCAACCAAAGATTTTATTAGGGTATGTAAAGGTCTGACCTCAGTGGTAAGACCTTTTCTTACGAGCTTTATATGTCTTTAAATCAAACTTTTATTGGATATGGACGGATTTTCAAGCTATATTGAGTCTTTATCCTTAACTCGTAAAGAAAATCTTAAATTCTTAAGACACTTATACGAATGCAAATATTCATAGCCTATCTACACCATGCATTTTGATTTTACCAAAAATGCCCTGATTCTGCGTTGGAAGAATTGAAATGTTATTTGTGTACGGCTGAGTTTCAAATCCGATAAGATTTAGGGAGGGAATATCCATCGTAAGAGTACTTTTAAAGGAAGCGTTATGAATAGCTGAAAAAGAAGTTGAAGATTCTGGCCATTTCGATACTTTATAAATATATTTAAAATATTATTATTCTGTTTGTAATGAATTTACTTATGCAGCTCCCATTTGATAAAAGTTCCATGATGTATAATATGTAAACCACCATAAGTGTATCATATTTAAAAACAAAAAATATAATTTTTACTTGATATGATTCGAATTTTAAGTATAAACTACAACTACCTAAATATATTCTTGTTTCATAATGTAAAATGCTAAAAAATTTATTTCTTCCACTAATTTATGCAAAATAATTTTTTTAACAGATTTCAAAATGATGAAATAGATTTTTTTCATATATTACTGTTGTAAATTAACTCGAAATGTTTTTAAATAACAGAGCTATCAAAATGTAATCAAATGCAAATAATTAAGAAATGAATTTGAATATAGTTTAAAAATATAATAATTTGATATGGTTAAAGATAACTACTTTAAAAGTAAAGCTTGTTTACTCCAATCTAAGGGTTATTTTTTACGCCTTTGTATTAAAGAAAATAATTTGTAAATAATGACAAATAAATCCTAAGACTTTGATAACTGTTTGTGTACTTAGGAGTTTTACAGCTGAAAAAATTAACGTGCATTGAGGGTTACAAGAGTTTTCATTTTGAATCATTTTAAATTATGATTTTATAAAGGTTTTAAATGCGTTATATTACTTAAAATGTTTCAGTGGCTAATAGAAAAATAAATATGAATTGCAATGTCAAGCAATGCTCAGAGACGCTTATGTCACAATATTATGAATTAAAATTTCATTAATTCATAAGTACCAAGAGTTTCTTAAGAAATCATTGTTAAAGTAGTAAGAAAGAAATAATATCAAATAAAGATTTTCTTAACTTCTAAAACTTTCCTAACGAAACAGTATAAGATATAAAGAAAATGATAGCTTCGAAGAATATTTTTGTGAACAAATTCCTAATTTCTGAATTGAAATCTGAAAAGAGATATTACAATGTGTTATACAATTATTCGGTCACAGCATACCTTAAGGATAATATCCATACTATACATCTTATTTTTACCGCTGTAGAAATAATTCTTAGTAAATTAATAATATTATTAAGAATATTTACTTAGTAAATGTAATAAGAATTTTAAATTATTCTATGGAAACATATTTTATATTTGAATGTGTATTATAATATTTTGCAGTTATAAGTATTTTTCAAAGAAAAACAATGTAAAATCCTGAAGAAAATACTTTCACAGGATCAATCAGTTACATTTCAACTTCAAAATCATAATATTTGCTTAATCGAAACACGCAATATTTTTTTGTCTTTTAAAGAACATTTAAAGTATGAAAACTAAGTGTTATTATAACACAACGTGCTTGTTTAGGAAACTCAAAAACAATAGCCACAAAATGCGTACCTCATTTTACTTTCTAAGCATTTAGGAAAATTTTTTATGAAAAACTGTCATTTTTTTACATTATGAAACTTACAGCTGTTTGCTGATTTTAATACCAATTGCAATATAAACTTTATTTCCAAGTATAAATTTGAATATATCAGGTTTTTTGTAACTGAGCAAGGCGAATTAGATAAAAAAACTTTAATTACCCTTTTCTAATTGGAAGAAAATACAGTTTCAGCTGTCCAAAATGTTAAATTATTAATTTATAGTTATGAGTTAGCTTATGATTACAAACTGATTTGAATTTTAAGTATCATCTAAAAAATTTATAAATATATACAAACTGACTAACAAATATAATGAAATTCGCACAATATTTGTAAATTTTCTTGAGAAATTTATCAATAAAAAAGAAATATTTGGTCAAATATGTTATAAGACACTTTGCTAATGAATAGGTAAATAATTATAATAATTACGTAAAGAATAACATTATAAAACGTAAAAGTTTTCGTTTATGTAAGTAATATAAATGTTAGAAAACAATTTTAATAAAAACAAAATAAATACATTTCACAAAAATTCCATATAGGTTTTTAAGTAAAATTTTGATAATATGTATAATAAAAAGATGTACAATGGAAATTCAGATGAAATTATTACTTAGTATTATACTCAGTAATACACTAATGCAGTTTTAAAGACTAAAATAAAGTTTATTTTACGAGTTCAAAATATTTAAAATTATTGTCCTATCTGCAGTATGGCGTTTCTGAAACCAATATTATCAGAGAATAATAATATTTTTATTAATTGGTCTTTAAATATTTAAAATTATCGAGCACAATGATATCTTAAATCAGGATAAATTATGTTGTTGATAATATGCAAGTAAACTGTGTTCATGAATTTTATAATTTACAGTTTTAATGTTATTAAATAAAACCAAATTGAGCTTTTGTGTTTTGACACATTAATGTAAATTTTACCTAAAGATAAAATACACTCAATAAAATAGTTTGCAACTACCACTATTTTTTTGCATAAAACTGATTTTTTTTTATATTTTAGTAATTTCTGGTAACATTTCCAAAAAGTGTAATTTTATTGTTAAAGTATTTTTAATCCTTATAAGGATTTTAAATAATATTAAATTTAGATATGTTACCACTTCTTTGATTAGTTAATGTCATTATATTAATATTGTATCTTGAATTTTTATCTTTCAAGCACTAATTCTATGAGAATTCTGATAATAAAAACATTATTTGTGCAACAAATGCTGCGAAAACTTCATATTTGCTGTACTGGCACTGTATTGAATAAAACTAATGTACAATTTTATTATTGATATGATAAAGATAAATGGGAAGCATATTCAATTTTCTTTCAGTCAGTAATATAGATAATAATAGAGTTTTGTTGGATATTATAAAATGATTTTATTTATTGCCTCATAAAATCAAATGATTAATTTAAAACGTTGATTATGGTGTAATAAAATTTTATTAGCAGATAACAATTAGAATATCATAAGTAATATATTTGATTTATGTTTTTAGTTTTTAATAAAGAAAAATGCATTAATTTTCAATTTTTATGTGCTTGAAAACAAATTTTGGAGTCTAACACCAATTATTAAATCAGAGTATATTTCATATTACTATCAACTTTGATTAACAGTATTCAATAGAAAACATCTATTCAAAACTATTACTGTTAAATTTTAGATATTGAGAAAAAATGACTTTTATATCATTAAAAAGTTGATAGTTTACGTAAATGTTTGAAACATTAGAGGGATGAGTGCATTTAATAATTTAAATAAGTATTCACACTTTATTTATTCTTATAATAGATACTCACTAAATGTAAAAATGGAAAGGGGTAATAAATAAAAATAATTTAATTTAAACTTTGATGTTAAATTACTTTAATTAAAACTTTAATATTTTCTCAAACGCCTAAGTTTTTATCCTCGTATTTTAAAAGAACAAAGAGTAGTTACTAAGTAAACATACTAGCAAAATGTACATAATACTTTCTTTTTTGGAATTTTAATTTAAAACTCCAAGAAGAAAACTTTAAACATGCTTCCTCAAAATGAACATTTAAATGGAACAAAGAATAAATTGTTATCTGGTTTTACATTAAAATTCTTATGATTGAATCTGGTTAATTTTCTATTTTAGTTGCCTTTAATTATTTTTGTGTATAAACAGTATTGCTTCATCTTGTTAACAATATAATCAAAGTTCACTTAATTAGGAACGGAATGAAAATAAAACTTTAATCATTTAAATAAAAAAATGTTTCAATGAGACTTAACTCTTTTATATTAATTGTGTATTTCTTCTGTTTATTGAAATGACAAAAAAATTTAAACAATTTTGGTTTCAAATCATTTCCAATTAATTTTATTACATACGTTGCATTTTTAGTAGAAACAATTATCAGAATTTGATTAAGACATTTGATACAATTAAACTGAACCTTAAAAGAATACAAATATTGAATTTTAGAATGCTAGACAGAGAATATTGAGTTTATATATATATATATATATATATATATATATATATATATATATATATATATATATATATATATATATATATATATATATATATATATCAAAAAGTTTTGAAGTAAATTTATTTCCTTATAGGTAATTGTTCATGTATATGTAACAATTCTTCACTCAGCTAATCATGTAAATATTCGTAGCTTTTTATTTACAATGGTGTCTTCGTCGATATACCATGCATGTCAAAATATAATCTTCATCTTCATATCGTTTCTTATCACAATATTAAAAAAGGATTACAAATACGTTGTACCTAAAATTAATGCCACTGCAACTAAATGCTCATAATCATTTTTTGTGAAAGTGCCCTACAATACTGTAAAGTGAAAGTACTTTACATTTTTGATTATGTTATAATCTCATAACTGAATGATGTTAAATATATTGGGCAGTAGAAAGTAAAACTCGAATTGATCCAAAGATAAGACTTCATGAATAATTTAATTTTTTTCCTCTTGAGAATGAATATGAATAAGTTTCAGTTAGAAGCACTTAACAATTCTCCGCTTCAAAATAAATATGATAAGCAAATGTTTCAATTTAAAAAAATGAAAAAAGAAACAAATAAATAAAAAGTAAAACACAACTAATATAATAAAAGGAAAATTTAATAATAGGTATTCATTTTTTTTCAAAATTTTACTTCATAAATGTAGTTTTTCTCATAGAACATTGTTGATAATTAGTCGATAGTACATAAAATCCTGAATTTTCGGAAATTAAAATTTAAAACATGACTATCTACAGTATAAATTTTATATGGCATACTGTGAGACACTGCGAGATGCAGTAAAAACGTCCCGAAAAAACGTCGTGAAAAAGAAACAAAGTTTGTCCTAGATCCACAAAGCATGAATGAAACCTGACATAATGTTGTAAAATGATAAATACTATAAATATTTAACATTTTACACAGGATTAATTTAAGTAAATAAGATGAAATATGCATTTAAATTGCATATTTTATTATATTTTGTCAATTATAAACTTGATATTTTGGCTTGACATTTGTAAATTTGTTTTTAGTATGACTTTATGGTGTAGTGGCTTTATTTGGCGCCACTGCAGAAAAGCTTTACTTTGTGAAAATATGGTCAACACCACCTAAAAAAGCTGGCCATAGTGGTACTTCGCTTTATTTTCCTTTCATTCTGCGTATCTTTTAAATTTTGAACTATCTATTAAATATATATTCCATCTTCTTACAATATTTTGTATTTCACTTTATTATTCCTCATTTGGCGCATTTAACTACACGTTAAACTCAATGATTATTATTCACTCGTATTCCTACACTTCCGAATTTTAAAAGAAAATACATCATTACTTTAGAACGGGAATTGAATTAGATTTTAATTTAGTTTTGAAAAATTTGGGTTCACATTCCATGTAATTAAACTCGCAATATTGACATTAAGAGATCACCTATAAATAATGTTTAAGGGATTACCTATATAGATAATGTAGTAATAAGTAATTGCAATTCAGTTTAAACTATGATGTGTGAATCCCGATATTAATTTATTAACATTTTCAAGCTGTCTAAAAATTGTGAATTATGTACGTTGAATTAAAATTCATTAAAAAGTTTCTAAGACAATCAATAAAATCAAGAAATTTTTTATTGACTTTTAATTGTTTTATATTACATTTCAATGTTTTATTTATTTACATAATATCATTTTATGTAATACTTTTAGTTTAGAGGAAATATTTGAAATATATTTTCAGCATTTAAAATGTTCTAAAATACTTTAAAATAATGACAAAGCAATATATAATATTAAATCAGATTATATTCTTATCAAAGCAATGCTTGGTATTAATAAAATACTAATATTTAAGTAGTAAACAATATTTGATACCAAGATTTTGTTTTATCATTAATATTTCGAAGTAACGCAAATTTGACATTTCAGCGAATGTTTCGGTATGATACAGATAATACAGAAAAAGATAAATTAAAATATTTATGAAAAAACTAATTTTTGAAACGTCAAAATTAAATTTGATTGAAATTAACTTATAAAAAGTAAAATGAAAAACATTTATAATATTTATTTAATATGATTTGATTATCATTCAAAATATTACACACAAATTGTTATTTGTTCAATTAGTATGCTTTTATTTTAACTATATTATAATGCTAGGAAAAATCTAAAAATTTCAAGAAATTAGCAGAAAAACAAAGTTTTAAAAGATTCATAATTCAGTTAGATAGATAGATGATTGATAATTCCGTTATAAGACCATTAAATATTAAATTAAAAAGGAATTAGAGTTAGATAGATCAAGTTCAATAAAAAAAAATGTGAAATACTTTTTAAAAAATCCCTAGTTTCTTCCGTTCTTATTTTGTGAAAAAACTAAAGAACCATAGAAATAACACGCCTGATTAAGTTAATTTTTTGTTTCACAAATGAGTGGCTGATAATAGTTGAAGTCAAATGTACGACATTTATCCGCTTCTCTGAGAACATGATCAATGAAGCGAGCATGAAGATTTAGAACACCTTTTAATAACTTTTTATAACAATGATCATTATCTTTTTTATAACAATGAAATATGGTTTTCATGTGGTATGACAAATTTCCTGAGACATTTAATTTTATAAGTCTTTTTTGAAAATTGGCATATACTTTTATACATTTCAATTATATCCCCTTTATAATAAAACTGAATTTTTAAAAACATCTTGATCCTATTTTATGACTTTATAAATCAATTGAATATTTTATTAATAAGCAAACATTTCATTAGGATTCTTTAGCTATACATGTTATGCATACTAAGTTGTGTGTGTGTGTGTGTGTGTGTGTGTGTGTGTGTGTGTGTGTGTGTATATATATATATATATATATATATATATATACAGTATATCCACTAAAGTCCCTTGCCACCCTCTTAACTTAGGAACGGCTGCTGCTATATTCATAAAATTGATGTCTAGGTATAGTAAAGTAGGCATGCGCTACTGAATGAAACCACTTACCAAGCTACCTGGTGGAAACTGTGAAGTTAGTTTTCGTATCTCGAAAACGGAACGAGATAGGTAAAATAAGTGATTTACAAAGTTGTAGAGCATCCTCGATTTAGCAAGGGACTTTAGTGGACATACTGTATATATATATATATATATATATATATATATATATATATATATATATATATATATATATATATATATATATATATATATATATATATATATATATATATATATATATATATATATATATATATATATATATATATATATATATATATATATATATATATATATATATATATATATATATATATATATATATATATATATATATATATATATATATATATATATATATATATATATATATATAGATAGATAGATATATATATATATATATATATATATATATATATATATATATATATATATATATATAAATATATATATATATATATATATATATATATATATATATATATATATATATATATATATATATATATATATATATATATATATATATATATATATATAGATAGATAGATAGATATATATATATATATATATATATATATATATATATATATATATATATATAAATATATATATATATATATATATATATATATATATATATATATATATATATATATATATATATATATATATATATATATATATATATATATATATATATATATATATATATATATATATATATATTGTGTTGTTCGGAAAGTAATTTCGTTTTTTCTTTCTCACAGAGGATTTAATTGTATATTTTTGCAACACTTTATACTTAAGCCCTATAATTATTACATGCCTTTAGAGCTCATATAGTAAAGCTTGTGTGTGAAAAATTCCAATTAATTCTACGCAGTGGTTTTTGGTTGGAGCCCTTTCAAATATGGTGAGCGATATACAGGATTTTCCACATATCTTAATGTTTTACTACAGAAAGGGTGAAAACGCTGTTCAATCCAGAAAGAAATTGACCGATGTGTATGGAGAAGATGTGATGACAGTACGCCAGTGCCCGAACTGGCTCGGTAAATTTCGATCCGGCAATTTTGATGTCGAAGATGCACCACGTTTGGGAGAGGTCCGGTTGAAGCTGATAAAGACGTGATAAAGGCATCAGTTGATGCAAACCGTCGAATAACAGCAGTTTATGACCACTTGAAAGGCTTCGGATAATCTCGAAGCTTGATGTATGGGTTCCACAGGTTTTCACAGAGAGAAATCTGTGTCGCCGCATTGACTTCTGCGATTCGCTTTTCAAACATCAAGAAATTGATCTGTTTTTGAAGCGCATCATCACTGGGGATGTAATTCTTAATGGAACACCGACCCACCCGAAGGTATGCGGTGAGTGAACGTCGTTGCGTAATCCAGTCAAGAGGTGCACCACAAGGCCGAAGCCAAGGTTCAGGTGGTCGCAAAGGTCAAATGACCGAAAGAATTCCCAGCAGGTGGTGGGTTGACCCAAACCACTATAAAAAAGGCTCAAAGTGATGGGGCGAGAGAGACGTTCATTGGAACTCGCTCTGACTGGAAAATGGGGGCCAATTTGGCCTATAAAAATTAAAAACAGACAAGGTTACAAAACAGTATGATACAAGATAAAATACAAACAAGGTTACAATACAGTATGATACCAGATTAAATACAGATAAGAAATATTACATATGTACAAAGAACAGAAGAGGTGGAGTCAGCCAGTGAATTGGTAGTGCATCTCTTGCAGTAGAATCTCCTGGATCCTCTTCCGGAAGCCTTTGTTGGAGAGGAATTGTGGTGATCTATCAGCTGTGGCAGAAATTGGGAAATGGCGTGTCCTGACATCAGCGTAGTGCTCACAGTCGAATATGAGGTGATTGACGTCTTGAGTCTCTCCATCATGTGGGCAGATGTCATCTTGTCCATGGAATCGTCTTCTATAGGTTCCAAATAAACCATGACCAGTGAGGAACTGGTTGAAGTAGAAGTCTGCAGAGATTCTTTTTCTAGATACTTTAGGAAAGAATGAGTAGAGTCTCCTGGTCTTGGTGGAGCACTCCCAGAGATGTTGCCATCTGTGCAGCTCGTCAATATTGGTAAGGGAGATAAGCTGTTGCCTGCTGAGTCGGACTGTGATTCGAATATCCTCATTTGTGGTTGCGTCTTTGGCGGCTTTATCCGCTTCCTCATTGAAACGGATGCCCACATGTGCTTTCACCCAGTGAAAGGTAAAAGTTTAAGGGTTGTTCGTGAGAATCTCCTTAATGTCGCTGATGACGTCACTATTGATGACTGTAGCAGAGAGGGCCGAAAGCACAGATTTAGAGTCTGTGTGGATGTGGCAGACCGGAACATTATGTTCCAGAACGTATTTCATGGTAAGAAGAATGGCACAAGCTTCCGCTTCGAATACCGTTGCGTCATCATTCAGTGGGACTTTGGTGCTCCAGATCACAACTTCGTTGCAAAGAATAATGGAGGCACATCCTACTCTGTTGACAATCTTGGAGCCATCGGTGTAGGCAAAATGGTCAAGATGGTTAGGAAATCATCACTAGGGATGAAAAATGGGTTGTGTAGAACAACGTCAAACGCAAAAGGTCATGAAGCAAAAAAGATGACCTGACTGAAACCATTTTCAAAGCTGATATTCACCAAAAAATGTGATGCTGTCTGTTTGGTGGGATATTAAAGGTATCGTTTTTTTAGCTTTTATCGGATAACACAACGATTACTTCGGATGTCTACTGACATCATCTGGAAAAACTGAATGATGAACTTCAACAGAAAAGGCCAGAACTAATCAATAGAAAAGGTGTAATATTTCACCAAGACAAAGCGAGAACTCATACGAGTTTGGTCACTCGCCAAAAGCTTTTACAGCTTGAATGGGATACAATGCCACACCCACCATATTCTCCAGACCTGGCACCATCGGATTATTATTTGTAACCTTCATATCAAATGAATAAGTTAAAAATTCACCTCTATCTGGTTTTTGCCAATAAAGACCATAAATTTTATGAGCGTGGAATTATGCTACTACCAGAAAGATGGCAAAAGTTGTTAGACCAGAACGGCCAATATACAAGTATTTGTTTGTATTATACGAAAACTGTCTTTCATTTCCACAAAATAAATGAAATTATTTTCCGAAGTATCCAATATATATATATATACATATATATAATATACAAATAACATATATATTTCATATTATGGCTTTTTAAACTCTTAACATTGAAGTTAAAATAATTATATGGGCTTCTCTCCTTAAGTACTTTATTATATCTAGTTAAAAATTGTTTTTATATAAATATATATTTGATTTGTTAATAAATTTATCAAATCACTGAAATATTTAAAATTTAAATTAATTATCTGAAAAATTACAGTATAGTATTTTCAGTTTAAAACTTAAAAAGTATAAGTATTAACAATGATTTTAAAAAATGTTGTAAGCAGATCTAGAAAAGCGCTTTTCTTTCGAGTTACGCAACACAGATTTATCTTTTATTCTGTTGTAAAAAAAAATTTACTTGTCACTTTGTACTAGTTTTGTACTTATTTATTTTCATTTTATTCATCATCTTGTAAAGCGTAGTCCCATTTCAAAATCTTGATACGTTTTCAAGACAATAACATTCATCATTTTAAAATAAAACTTTTGAAATAAGAGTTTCTTTTTAGTGTGTACATACTAATGCAAAATTTATATCAAAACTAAAAAATGAAAGATTTGGCAAATAGTGTTTGATCATTCACAAACTTTAGATGTTTTTAATTACTTTGTATTTAGTATATATATTATCCTAATATCTCTAAATCGGCCAATTTCAATATTTAAGATTTATACTGAATGGCGTAAATGTTATCGCTCTTGGCGCACAACTAGCAAATGCGTTACAAGCCATTAAGTAAATGCAACACTTCATGCGTTTCTAACACTGGCAGCTTTAGAAGAGAAAAGGGAAAATAAAGAAACGGATTGTTCCCGAAAACCATTGAAGAAATTAGCCGTCTCCCTCGAAATACACTATTTGTAGGGAAAAGAGGCTTAAAAGTAGCACGCATGGGTAACCAGCTTTCGGTTTCACAGTTGAGTGGTCGATAATAGTTGAATTGAGAAGAATGACGGATAGTTGCTATTTTGGGGACATCAGTTTATAAAGGGCGTTCTGAATAGATGCGAATTTTCTATGTATTGTTATAATGGATATGAAAGTGGAAGATGGCATTGTTTAATACACATTTTCTTCTCTGAGTGGTTATATTAATCAAAAATTATTGACTACATTGCAGTATTAACGCAAGATTAACTTTGTACTGAATTATATTTCAATTTTATATTAGGTCAAAAATATTTTAATTTTTCAAATGATGAATTTATACGCATTACATGAATTATATATGAAGAGGCAAATCATAATAGCTTTTATTTAATTCATAATAACCACTCATCCAATATTTCACAATACTGAATATAAATTCAATTGCTCATTAAATTATAATTCAATTTTGTATTAAGTCAAAAATATTTTATAGTTTTATATGTTTAATTTAGATGAAATAAGTATTTTCTATACACAAGCAAAATAAAAAAAAAATTTATATGTAATGCATCATTATTCAAATATCATGTAAAAGCAATATTGCAACGAATTAAGTATTAAGAATATTATAATAACAATTACTGTAGTCAATAAACTAAATATAAGTTTTTAAATGAACTAATATATAATCATTTATAAAATCTTATGAATTGTTATATCTCTTTGAAGATTCATTTATAAGCTTCTGAGAAAATTGGGACATTGCATTTGGCCAGTGTATTTAAAGCAACTTGGAAAAAGAATTGTATTCTTTACACATTATAAATTAAAAAAAAGCTGTTAAAGGATTTTTCCCTTTTTAGTTTTTTAGCTGTAAGCCTTTCAAACTATAACTATTGATTGCGTTGGAAAAAACTGCTCTTGAAGGAATGTCTTTGGAACATAATTAATCAAATTTTGCAAGCTTTAAAAGTTAAATTATACTTCCTTTTCAATAATTTTACATACAGAATTTACTTTAAAATGAAATAGCACTTCAAAGAAAAATTTATTTTTAAAAAGATATGTAAAAGGCAAATTATATTTAATTTTTTAACTAGAATGCAAAACGTTTCTATATGAAGGGAAATTATGTTATAATATTATTCAAATAAAAATGATTTCCAAATAAGAATCTGAAAATTATCAAAGGAATCAGATTGACCTAGAACTATCAAAAGAACTTTTGCAGTTTAGTTTCAGTTTTCTCTACCAAAATACATAATTTTATAGCATAATATTTCATTTTAAAGAAACGTAGTTATGGAGAAATAAATTTGACATAATAACTACACATCAGTAATTGAAATAATGAAATATGTAATGATTTCCAAAGTGTTCAGTTTATAACTGAGTGCATAGACGAAAAGAATTTAAAGTTTTGTATCCTTAAATATTCAGTAGGCGATCGTAAAATATTACGAATCGTTTATAATGTTCGTAATAAATTTTGGGCATTAAAGTAGTTCAACAGATAAACAGTTTTACAGACAAAAACTGAGATGTTATTACCATATTAAATTACCCGCTTTGGCTGCAGAGTATTCATTAAAAAAGGAAATGTCATCGTAATTAAATAACCTAAAATTAGATCTATATTAAAATAACAGTTATGATATTCATGCATTAGTTTATGAGTTTAAATACTTTGCAAATGCAATCGTATATATACAACATATTATTTATTACATGTGTCAAAAAATACAAAATTTAACATTTCACTTCACAGTTTTTAAAATTATTAAACATTTCATACTCACTAATTCCCTAACGAAAGATTTCTATTATAACACATCCTACATGTCAAGAAGACTATTACTTCAAAAAATAGGAATACATTTTATAATATAATATGTTGCTTTGAACTTCAGATTTTTTCTTAATAAATATGGGGGATCGAACGTATTGTAGTACTTTTATATAAAATTTAAAATCATAATAAGTTCATGAAATAATAAAACGACCCAAACAGTACTACTTGTTAGGGATTGTGCTGGAAAGTCGGGTGCTAATTCCTTCTCAAACGCTAGAATGTCCTTGTAGCAAAAATGACGACTATAGAATTAGTATTTTTTTGTGTTCTTGAGTTTACACAAAGAGTGGATATTTAGCTCCAGTGCAACATATTCCTGTTTAAATTCCCTGATAAGTTTATGATGTGTCTCTGATTATGTCCAGATGGCACCTAATAAGTGACAACAACATACGGTTTGAATATACCAGTTTTTATGCAAAGAGAAGAGTACTGAAAGATCAAGTTTTTCAGAGTATGATGTATTGTGACTAAGCGAGTATTTTACGTACAACAAATAAATTAGTTCAGAATACTAATCTTGAATTATCTACTCTGGTGATGACTGTTAGGAGAGATCCACAGAAACGATTTATAACAAATTCAATTCATTTAATAGTAAAATAAATTAATCTAACAGCAAGATGGTGTACTATTTCACTCTGACATAAAGACGTATCCAATTTGCTGAACATCATTATACATGAACGGTTAATTAGCTATAAAAAGACCAATGAAAAATCTTGTTTACAATGATATCCACTCTCACTCGATCTCACTCCATGTCATTTCTACGAGGGAGTCTAAAAGATAATCTGTATGTTACTAGCTGACCAACTCAATCTATGAAAGTATTTAGTATTTAGTAGGAAAGTTTATTTAAGTAAAGAGCATTAATTAGAATTAGGGATTATTTAGTAAGAACAATTATAAGCAATAAGCATGCTTTCAAAATGGAAAACAATAGAAAAAAATAATGCTGGCATGAGCAAGTCATTAGTCTTCATATTTGAAAGAGATAGTTTACAAATAGTGCAATTACTAATTTAAAATTCTGTTAATTAATGATTTTTTAAAGTTTTAAATCCTTCTTTCCTATTTAAAATAAATGTAAAGTTGGTGTTTTGTCTTGTCTTTTTCATTTTACTTTTTCTTTTGTTCTATTATCAATGTGTTAATGCACTGAATATAAAACATGGCTTCTAAGACCAATGCTTTGATCTTTTTTAAAATATCGTTTTATTAACAACATGATGTTGAGCAATTTTTTCATACATTTGTTCATGAACTTCGCCTTGTTTGCTGCTGCACGAAGAATGCGATTTGAAGACAATCATCAAATTCGCCAACAAGTCGGCTTTATAACGCCTGCTCAGTATGATATGACGTGAATGAAATGTTATATAACGACATGGATTTTTAAACCAATGAGAATCGCCATTAAGTATTGTACTCAAGACATCAACTATAATGAAAGAAGAAACTACCATTTAATGGTTAAAAAGAAAATTTAATAACTTCGTCTGACCACATTATCATCTGATATGAATCCGTTCACAGTTTTTAAAAGTATATCAGCTTAAAAATGTTGTATTAATAATTACCATTATCATATAGTGTTTACAAATAAAATTTTGAGTTTGAATAATGTACAGTGCTGGTCCCCAAATTGCAACATTAAGAGAGACAAGAGATACCAGAACAAAATTTAATTTTTATATAACATGTTGTCCAAGTATCAAAAGATTAAATTTATAGACTTCTGTGAAGTATGGCCCCTATCAAAATCTGTTGCCAAAGTAGCCACCATTGTTAGAGGTCACCACTGCCACATGCCTCGGCATTGATTCAAAGAGATTTTGGATGTATTCTTGGGGTATAGCAGACCAAAAAGCTTTCACACGTTGCCAAAGTTAAACTAATGTGGCAGCTGGAGATGTAAACTGGCTCAATCATTGAGCAACTATGAAGCACAAGTTTTCTATCGGTGAATGATCCGGAAAGCGAGTCAGTAAGGGAGGTAATTCAATCTGGCTATTGACGAAAAACACTTGGACAATGCGTGCCATGTGTGGTCACGTTTGATCCTGTTGAAATTTGATTGTGCGCAAACCCTGAAGATAAGAAAGGACAGCTGTCTCCAACACCTCAGATATGTAGCGCTGGCTGTTTTAAGTATCGGCAATGTGAATTAGCGGAGAGCAAGAGTGATATCCAATACCAACCCATACCACAAAATCCGGTGCATGACCAGTGTGGCTGTGCATAATGAAGCTGTTCAGTATTCTATATCCATATTGTCTCCAGACTCAAATGCGGCCATCGTGGTGTTGCAGACAGAAGCGTGACTTGACAGGAAAAACAATTTCATTCCATTCTGGCACCCACATCCTTCTTTCATTGCCTCATTGGCGGCACAGACGTCTGTGGTTCTACGTCAAGGGTAGACAAACCAATGGACTTTTTGTGGACAGACCATTCTACTGCAAACGGCGTCGAATGGTACACGCACACATTGGATGATGCGTTACAGACTGAATGTGCTGAGTCATGCTTCGTGATATGGCTAAGCAATCCCTCATTGCAATAGCCACAATTTATCAGTCATCACATGAAGTGATGCACTGGGGTGGATGTAATCGAATACGCGCGCGTCGGTCGGTCGTACCCTTCTGCATCCAACGATCACATATCCGTATTACAGTTGTTTTGTTTCATCCAACACGAATACTGATTTCCCCGAAAGATAATACACAATCTCGGTAGGCTACTATTCTTTCTCTTTAAAAATCTGAAACTTGATCAAAAAATAATCACTCTTTACTATGATGCATAATTGATCGTTTAAAAAAACACACACACACGAAATTGAAATCGTTGAAATCTCCAATCTTAAACAGCTCTTTGAAGTGTGTCACAGGCGCACGTGATGTGCGTCTCCGCAAAAATTGTAATCATTTGCATATCTCACCTCCGCTAATGCATGTTGAAAATTTCATATTATTTGCATGCTTCTTCCAGGGGTTTTGCATTTACGGTGACCGGCAGTGTAATATTTTTGACATTGCATTGTGTATTTATAATTATTTTCCAGATTAAAACCTAAAAATTGAAGCAGAAACTGGTTTTATTTTTGTAATTAAAAATTCCTTTAATTCAATCATAAAATTACAAGTTTATATACATACATATAAAATTTAGTTACTTAGATTGTTTCGAATATTTATGCTTTACTAACAGCATGGCTAAGTACCCAAGTGCAATTCACAATTTAATCTGATTAATCAAGGAAATAAAATAGGTTGTACCAAAATAAAAAAGTTACTTTCTGAAAAAATAATTTATAAGCAAAACATGGACTTACTAGGAAAATTTCTATTACTAAGTGTGCCCATTTTCAGGACTCTCTTCGAATGCATGGTAGATTCAGCATGACTTTTTTCCTCTAGACTCGTATTATATAGGAGTATAGGATTATATAGGAGTCTTCTTCTCCAGTTTAAAAATTCATAGGATTTCATTATTTTGTGATTTTGCAGTCTCTAGATTCCAGTAGGACATCAGACTTGAATAACGAGCAGAGCTCTTCTTAGTGGCTTGGGTTTTAGGCTTTTCCTTCGCAACTTTCTTTTGTTATCTCCCCTCTTCGTCTCTCTTCAGACTCGTGACCCCACTCTCTTTAGAAGCGGTTTTTCACAAGTACTTTGCTCAGACAGTCTATTTCATGGAAGAGAATAAAACGGGATACAATCTTACGGGAGAATGATACATAAAAAAGGGACTTACAGACAAGAAAAAAAAGCGTAATTTAATTTACAAAAAATATCCAGCCAGTGAATACAACAAAAGCCGGAACACAGAAATATTCCTTAAAAGTATAGAATTGATTCAAGATTTTCAATCCAAATTATATATATATATATATATATATATGTATATATATATATATATATATATATATATATATATATATATATATATATATATATATATATATATATATATATATATATATATATATACATATATATATATATAATATATAAAAAAATTTTAACTTCATTAAACATTGACAGGAAAAATATATGACCCATTCTAACTTCATTAAAAGATTCTTTTTCAACACTTTTAAAAAAATATTCTTGTTTAATTTTCAAACATACAACTTCAGGTGAAAGTACTTTTAGACACATATTATAATAAACTATAAATAATTTATTTAACTGCCATTTTTATTTTCGGGAAATTAATTTATGTTATATATAGAAAGTGCATATCATAATTAGAAATTTAAATGTAAAAAATAAATATTATAATCAGTTGTCTTCATTTTTTAGATATACCACTGTTCGATGAAAGACAGTGAGAAGAAAGGCATCACTTTTTAGCTTCCTGAAGACAGTAGGGTCAATACCTCTGAAACGCAGATTATTTGGACAATTTAAAGTATAAATATGAGCATCTAATTATTTGTAAATGAATAAATCAAGCAAATTTTCAGAAATTATTTTACGTAAATATAAGAACTGTGTATGTAATACGTGTCACTATGTATATATATTTATACAGGGTGTCCCAAAATGACCGCATAAAACCTGCACATTTAGATTCCTCGTTGGGGTACATAAAATCTGCCCAAAGAAGCGTTCCTGCACGATCCATAATTTACGAGAAAAATACGATAAACAAAATATGACGTCACTGCTGGTACAAGAAAAAAACACTATATAAAATATATCAACAGCAGTATATGCACAATTTAAATCAGATGTTCAAAGTGTCCTCCGTGAATGTTGGGGAAGGCTTGAATACGCCGTGGAATGGCTTGTTTAAGTGAAAGGGAATTATTACTGAAATATTATACCCGCTTTTCAAACATTTCTCTTTTGAATGGATTCAGCAATTCAGAAGTCGCAGTAAAAATGTGTTGGAAGTCCTATTTCTCTAAGAAGTCTGATTCCACACAGAAAAAATTTATTTATTCTTTATTATAGATCCCTTGCTTTATTTTTCAAAAATAAGCAAAAATATTTTCCCAGAGTTTTTCAAAAGAGTTGGTTATATAATAGAACTTTTTGGCATAAAATACAATGATCTTTTATTTTAAAAACTCATGGCAGATGATTGGGATACTTAAAACTCAAAATAGAAACATTTGGACATCAAAACACAAACATGTGAAATATAAGAAACTTGAAATCGGATATTAAAAATGCTTAAATCCAAGTAGTCATAACGTAGGGAAATGAATAAGACTGTCTATTAACTGGGATTTTTTTAAATATATAATGGGCATTTCTCTTTCAAAAACGTAAAAGATTTATAGATTCTAAATGATTTCATACTTTTATAAGTTTAATCATGTGTTTAATGAAGAAGAATTACCATGGTTAAATATTATTTTCATAAAAAACATTTTCGGAATAATTATTTTTCTTATTTCGAAATTTTCATTTGGTTTAAAAGAATTATTCATGACTCTTACACTTTCTAAATTAGGAATTAAGAAATTCTCCAATGGATCCAATGGCATTCCTTTGAAATCATAGGAGCTTTTAATGTGACAAACAATTAAGTTGAAATAATATAAGATCTCTAAATGTGTTAAATGTCACCATTGACTTTCTTTCGTGAATTAATATTATCAAGAATTAAAACTCTTTGATGGTGTCCTAAATACGATGGATTTTCTTGGTGAAATTAGGTTTGTTTTATTCGAAGTTAAGATTTTTAAATTACATAAATGCTACATAGACATCAAGCTTAATGAATATATTGTGCAACTGAAATTAATATTTCAGATTTCTTCTTTGCATAGCATATTAATTTATATAAGAATTTAGTTCAGAAATAAAATATACAAAATCTAACAAACCTTTATGTTTCCCATTTTTTTGTAGTTTTAATTTTTGTTAATTTTCAATCTTTATATGTTTTTATGAAAAGTATGTATAAAGTATTGTTTTTATATTGTATGTTTCATATTTTTACAAGCGTTCAGTGATTTTTAGAGAAGGAATTGATATAAAAACTAAGATAAAATAACAAAATAATAATTTTGATGAAATTTTTCTTTTTTATGATTTTGTAAATAAAAATTCCCTCTTATTTGATGATAATTTATAAACTTTTTAACACATTAAGTAATTTAAATTCAGGTTTATCTAAGCATAATAAAATTTTCAAACAAAAGTATTTTTTTCGAATGATAATTTTTTGATATTCCTACAGCACTACTTCCATATTTATAATGCCTGATTATATAAACTTTGCTTTAAGGCAGTTATTAATACTACATTAAAATTATTCTAGCATATAAATAAAGATAAAAATATTTGACGCTCATTCTCCAAAAAATCCTATAAATTATTCATGATTTCATTATTAAGGAGATTTGAAATAACACGTTGCTTACTTAAAATGCAATATTAATCTTAGAGGTGTAAACAGCAAACTTAATTAGGGAAGTCATTACTGTTTTGCTTGAACTAAAAATATACAAATTATATGCCTCAACTATTATAAACAACATTAAATTTGCTTCATTAAGGATTATAATAGATATATTTATATCTCTAACACCAAAATCTCATTATCTATTTAATAGTATTTCGCTGTAAAAAAACAATTTGTATTTTGTGATAAAATTTGCTTAATCATCCTCGATACCTTCATTAACAATGTGTGTGTTTTAAAAATAAATTTATTTCGGTAAATACGTTTTCTTGATTCAATATCTTTTCATCAAAGTTCAATGCTGCACATAAATAAAAAAAAACATTTTAAATATTTGTGCTGGACAGATTTTACTGCTCTTAAATCTCTTTTAAATATACACAAATCAGTCACTTTCGTGTAATCATCTGTGCAAAATCAAAATAGCTGTAATCCGTAGAGCATTCGAAGCGTGCAGGAAGAGAGTCAGTCATGAGCTGAAATGTGTTCACAGGGATATTGACTCATGCTTATTCCAGTGCCCTGACCAGTCAATGTTGTTGCAACAGCATATTTCTCTGTACGTAGACAGAAAAATGAGTTGGGCTCTAACAGTTAGTGGAAGCTCCAGGAGAGCGTCTTGGTAATTTTAAAGAAGGGTTCAAGCAGAAAACCCCCTAATGCTTTATTTGCCATCCTCAGAGGAATTATTTCATTTAGAGAAATTTGCTAACAAGACCTATATTTAAGTTGTTTGAGCTAACTTTAGTGAACACGATAGATCTTAGGTTAAGCAGAGATTCAAACACACTATCTTTTAATAATGAGAACAATGCCCTAAATAACCAGGGCACTGCGGTCTTCCCTGGTTAGTTGTACAAGAATACGCTCTTGAAAACCAATGGCATGGTCAATGTGGTCCCCAGATTATCAATTTAATATAATTCTTGTAAATATGCTGGCCAGACATGAGCAGTAAACCCATCGAAGCTCTTTTCATATCTTTCACGTACACAATAGCACTGAGGGCAGATGCCACCCGCCTGAGAATAAGCGATTCACATGAAGAGATATATACTAAATAGAGGCGTGCATGTGTTAATCGATTTTAGTTTACACAATGATGAGTGGCACCAGAGAATGTCAAACGCAAAATATTCTCCAGAAAATAAGCCCTTAATTTTTTTTTACTTTGGACCTTACTAGCAATTATCCAAATTGTTATCTTTCAGACCTTACACATTGAATATGTCTTGCTCGGTTAGGGTCGTTCTCATTATTGGAAAGTAGGGAGTTTGAATACCATCTTGAATGAAGATCCGTATTGTTAGATAAATTCGGCTGGGAAAAGCTAAATATGTCAAGGTTGCAATATCCTCCAAGTGAAATGATCCTCTGGAGAGGCAGGCCAAGTATTGGGGGTCTTCTGCTTGGTCCCTGTTTCAAATTCACAAGGACTATAACCTGCTGTTTCTATTTAACTAACAAAACTCATGACTATGTACAGGGAAGCATGCTGGTTAAGCAACAACGCATAGTGTATACCAACCTTCTTCTACTCTATCGGATATAAAGCAGGTTTCATAGGAAATATTCTCTAATCATCTTTCAGTGGTAGATTGATTCTGGAACTGATGGACAAGTTAAATTCTTGTTCTCTGATGAACCTCTATTAGAAGGGGTGTATTAAAGAGTTGGGTTGGAAAGTCCATACCCTGCAATCATAGTTAGGGCTCTGATTTTAGCCCTTTCTTTCATCCGAACGGTGATCGCTCAATTATTATATTAGAACATGTCTTGTAGCCGTACATCCCTTTTTCAATGCATGGCCCATAGTACACTGTATTTTCTTCCTTAATTATTTAGGATTGTTCCAGTTTAGTATGCAGGGAATAGTTTCACCACGGCATCTCTTGAACAATTTACTAAACTTCCCGTTTCAGGAATGCCTTATCCTACGCTCAAAGAGCAAGCATTAACAAATTGCTAATTTATGTTCAAATAATATATTTTAACCTCAATTTAGTAGCTTACATCTATAGGTCATTTGAAAAATTCAAAATTATGCGAATCTCTCAGGCTTTTTTTTTAAATAAAATATTGAATTTTTTTATTGTAGTTAATATACTAACTTAAGAACTTCATACATGTAATTATCTTCTTACATATACAGATTTTTTTATTATTCTTAAAATATTCAATATTATATGAATATAATAAAATAAATTTAATTTTTTTGAAAAACTCTTCAAACTGTAGATAGAACTTAACTTTCGTGCTCTGATAAAATATAATCTATTAACTGGCTCCAATATTTATATTACTTGTTTTCTTAATTGGGGAAATTTACTTTTATTTGAACCACAGAAATATTTTAGCAGGGAAATGACAGATTATAAAGAAAACTTCAACATATTCGAAGATGGTCATAAATAAGGTGGTATCCCGTTTTGGCCACCAGTTGCAAACGGGTATTTGGCCTCATCGATAATGCTGGATTGTCACCATCGATAATGCTGGATTGTCAGGAACGCCCAATTGTCCTTGTATGGACCATATAATAACCATTACATGCTTACATAAGGTTATACATTAACTGTCTTTCAATATCTATACAAATTTTAAGCCAGTTGCAATTTATTTTCACAAATAAAAATTAAACCTTTACCTGTTTTATCTGCTAATAAAAGACAGATTGCAAAGTTATAACAGAAACATTGGAAATCCATCGTGTTAAAACTAAACAGATTTTTGATATTATTTTAGAAAAATATACTAGTCCTATTTAATTATCAAAATACATCAAATGTACTTCTACTGCTTAAGAAAAAGCGATAATGTGAAAATAATTTAATATATTCCAAGTGCATTCTAGCTAGTATTTTTAGGCTGATAATGTTAATGATTAAAATTTTCTAATTTATTTTTATTCAAACTAATGATTTTTTTTATGCTCTATTAATTTAGTTTCATAAAACATAATTCTTATAAAGAATTTGATAATACTATTCCTAAATTCTATTTTTTACTAGGAATCATTTTCCCTTACATTCAAGAATATGAATTTAAGTGAATATATATCTAAAGTATTTTTATCCTTACATAAACAAAAGTTTAAACTTATTTCTGCAAATTGATGTTCTAGAGTATCCGTGACTGATAAATAAACTCTCTAGTCTTGTAAACATAACGTCAAGAGAAAACCTTGAAGCGAAACTTGCAGCAAACTATGCAGTACATTTTTTTCCCTCAGAAACCAGGAATTCTTCTTACGTGTCAACATTTGTCCCTTCCATCACAGTTAAGCACGTTAAAGGAGCTAGAACTTTTTCTCATATAGCCAGAAGCACTAAAGTACATCTGCAGAAATCTTTTTGGAAGGATACATGACAAAAAGTTTATTCACTTTTTTGGCAGTATTTTGCTTACACGATTAAAGTGATAAGTTCTTACAGATCTGCTTTAGTAAGTTTGCAACATGTAAAAATAATGATAAACTATTATCAAAATAATGGGGTTTTCATTCTTCAACATTGAGGAAAGGTTGCTAAGATAAACGCCTTAATATTTCAAATATATATATATATATATATATATATATATATATATATATATATATATATATATATACCGGGTGATCCAAAAGTCAGGACGAACTTTAAAAATGAATAATTCGAAAACGAATCACGATACAAAGATGCGGTTTGCACCAAACGGATGGAAAAAAAACCGGGTTTTGTGTGGCAATAAAAAAAATAGTTCCGTTGGCGACCAACAGATGGCGCCATCGTGCTTTATTGAAACAAAAGATAATTTACAAATGAAACAATGATTAATGAAGTCAGATTAATTACAGTTAATTAGTACTTACTACAGTAAATATTCAATGTGCTGTCCATCATTCAGAAGTAAAGCTGTGAGACGAGTCACCACACCATTCACAACATTTAGTGCATTTCTTGTGTTATGGCAGACACGTTTTGGCGGATGGCATCTTTCAGTGCCGCTAGTGATGCCGGCTGGTCACTGTACACTTTTGACTTCAAGAAGCCCCACAGCCAAAAGTCACAGGGTGTGAAATCGGGAGATCTTGGAGGCCATGCGTGATTAAATTAGCGACTGATAATGCGATTCTCCCCAAATGTTGAGCGTAGCAGGCGTTGCACAGGCAGAGCAATATGAGGTGGTGCTCCATCTTGCATAAAGGTGACTGTTTGGAGTGCCTGTCGCGCTTGCAGTTCAGGAATAATGCTGTTCTGTAGCAGTGCTAGATATCGCTTACCGATGACAGAAACTGTTTGGAAACCTGTCTGTGTGACTTCCTCAAAAAAAATGCACCAATTATGAAATCAGCAGTGAAGCCACTCAGACTGTCACTTTAGGCTGTTGCAAGGGTACCTCAACAAATGCATGTGGATTTTCTGTGGTCCACACTCGACAATTGTGGGTGTTAACAGCGCCAGAGAGTGTGAAATGTGCTTCATCTGTCCAAAGCACAGTGTGAAGCCAGTCATGCTGCTTTTCCATCTTATTGAAGACCAAATTCGCAAAATGTCGGCGAGAGTCGAAGTGAGGAGGTTTCAGTTTTTAGTTATGTTGCAACTTGTAGGGATACCGTTGCAAAGTTACTCGCAGCGCTTTCTAGACACTTCCATACGACACTCCTGTCTGCCTCGAAACTTCTCGAGCACTGCACTCCCCATGTTCAGCAACCACCGACATGGCTTGCACCGTCTGCTCCACTGTCGTGGCAACAGCAGCTGCAGTTGAGGAACATCCACTTCTTTGACATGATGCCAAAGAACCTGTAGCTTCAAATTTTTTCACAATTTTGTTCAATGCAGAAGACGTTATTGGTCCTTTGCTATCTCGCATACCCTTCATGTAGCGATATGCTCGCAATGCCGCAATGGCATTTTCCAAATTCTTTTAAAACAGTTTAATTAAGGGGGCTTTCTCAACTATGGACAGCATTTCGATGCATACCAGCTTCGACTACCATTACCTGTTGCAGTTGCTTCTTTTTATATCGTTTGTTGCTTTGCATAATCCTACATCAGAAATCCGACAGCGCCATCTGTTGGTCGCCAACAGAACTATTTTTTTTCATTGCCACACAAAACCTGGTTTCTTTTCCATCCGTTTGGTGGAAACCGCATCTTTGTATCGTGATTCGTTTTCGAATTATTCATTTTTAAAGTTCGTCCTGACTTTTGGATCACCCTGTGTATATATATATATATATATATATATATATATATATATATATATATATATATATATATATATATATATATATATATATATATATATATATATATATATATATATATATATATATATATATATATATATATATATATATATAT
>JAJQOW010001339.1:0-53607 GCA_037975125.1 Latrodectus hesperus | reverse complement strand
ATATGTAAATTCTATATTCAACCATGCGCTTGCGCTCGCAAGTTAATTTTCTCTGGGAGATACTATTGTACCGAGCTCCACGGGTTCGTGTTGATTGAGAGTTGAATAAAGCGACCACTTAATGAACACAAGACTTTTATTCGTAAAAACTTCACTAGATAAACGAAATTCCCGCTGTAACAATCACAATTATACAGCTACAATTCGTCAGATAGAATAGGAAATAGCTTCCAATCACAGGTCTCAAATACCTCAGACAGAGAACAACTAGCAGTCACAACTAATCGTCTTAACTCACTGACTGTCTTCACAAAAACTCCCTCTTCCATGTCGGGCTGCGGTATTTATACCTGACTTGGCGGAGAAATCTACCAATTTCGCCAAGGTTCTGGAAGCTTCTAGGCTATCTCGAAAAGTATTGGTCCTAGAGCTTAGGTGATGGATGTTTCCAGAAGTATCGATTTCTCGCCAAGTCGCCAAAAATCTCGCCAACCGTCGCCAAGTCGCCAAGAATCTCGCCAACTGTCGCCAAGTCGCCAAATTATTAGGAAATCCGCTTTTAAAAGTACAACACGTCTAAATACCGCAATTTTTGCCCAAAATGTGAGAATTTCCGATCTGTCTGAGATATTTTAAGACAAATAAAATCATTATTTATAAATTTGTAACATTGCCCCCTCTCAAGGACTGCACGTCCCGGGCAGTACAATCCCCTGATAGGAGGCCAAATTTAATATAAGAGAATTTACATTTCAAGATGATACAGAGCACATTACATACACAAGCAACTAAAAATACAAGAAAATAGAAAAGATTAAAATTATCTATACTATTTACAAAGAGACCATGGTCTACTAATTTTTACTCTACATTACGATAAGGAGCTAATCTATCATAATGTACTACCTTTGGTTTTGAAGAAGATGATTTTCTTATACGAACCACGACGTCGTTCAGTCTTTTTAGGACTGTGTAGGGACCTTCCCAGTTGGCTTGCAGCTTTGGAGAAAGTCCTTTACGTCGAATCGGGTTCCACAACCAAACTTTGTCACCTTCTTGAAATTCATGTCCTGTCGCTCTTGTGTCATACCTTGTCTTCATTCTTTCGGTCGTCAGGTTGATTCGGTCTCGAGCGAATTTATGGACATCTTCAAGACGTGCCTGAAGGTCTCGAAGGTATTCCTCTGGCGATGAAGATGTATCCGGAGGACGACCAAACTGAAGATCACAAGGGAGACGAAGTTCGCGACCAAAGAGCATCTGTGAAGGAGTATATCCGGTAGTCTCATGGACAGCACTGCGATATGCAAGCAGAAACAGCGGTAACTTCAAATCCCAATCTTGCTGATTTCTGGAAACCATAAGTGAGAGATTATTCAAGATGGTTCTGTTAAATCTCTCTACCATGCCGTCCGATTGTGGGTGTAGTGGCGTGGTCTGCGTCTTGTCTATTCCGAGAATTTGACACATCCCTTTAAACACAACAGAGGTGAAATTTGTCCCTTGATCAGAATGGATTTGTAAGGGTGTGCCGAATCTGGAAACCCATTGATGCACTAGAACCTCGGCTACTGTAATCGCCTCTTGATCGGGGATTGCAAACGCTTCAGGCCACTTAGTAAAGTAGTCCATGACAACTAGTATGTATTTGTTGCCATTTGAAGATCGTGGTAAAGGACCCAAAATGTCTAATGCTATCCGCTCAAAAGGTGCTCCTACGTTGTACCGCTGCAACCTACCTCGGCTACGTTTCTTCGGTCCTTTACGTGCCGCACAGTCATCACAAGATTGGCACCATTTCTCTACATCTTGTCTCGTTTTGCTCCAATAGAAGCGTTCTCGAACTTTCTGTAGAGTTTTCATTACTCCGAAGTGGCCTCCAGTTGAGCTACTGTGCAATTCTTTCAAAACATCTGAAATTCTTGATTTTGGAAGAACAAGCTGCCATTTGAAATTACGTCCATCATCGGATTCCCATTTCCTGTATAAGACACCATTTCTTATATGGAGTGAGTCCCAAAGAGCCCAATATTGCTTAGTCGCAGGACTGTAGGTGGAGATATCCTGCCAACTTGGTTTCATACTGGAAGATTCTTTTAATTCTAAAATTGGATTTATATCTGAATCTTCTTTTTGGGCTTCTCTAAGTTCTTTATCACTCCATGGGTCTGGTTTCGATGGAGGTGAAACAGTAACTTGGCGTACCAAAGGATTTACTAACTGATAGTTCTTCTCTACTCTAGAACAATATCGGCAGTTTTCATTATACGGTTTCCTTGATAATGCATCAGTATTTCCTTGAAGAGTTTCTTTGCGTTGACGTATTTCCATTTTAGAAATTCCACCATCTTTTGTTTTCGGACAGTATCTACGGACGTGTCCGACTCCACCGCAAGTCCAACACTGAATTTTTGTGTTTCTGCCACCTTTACTCAATTCTAAGCTACGCAATTTTCGCCGCAGATCTTCAATTTGCTTTCTTAGATCATAGTTCGTATCAGTAGCAGAGACGGCTCTGATGTAGTGCTGGTCTTTACGCGTGGCCTGCTGGGCAGCCTCTATCTTATGTGCGTAGACTAGGGCAGATCCGATATCTTTGACATCGGCGAGTCTAAGTGTTTTCTGTATCTCCGGATCCCGCACACTATCGATGAAGTGATGGAGGGCCAAATCTTGACGTATCTCAGCTGGGCAGTCCGAAAATGCTAGATGGGAAAGTCGCTGAATATCGGCAGCCATTTCTTGCAGACTTTCACCCGCTTTTTGATAGCGGGACTTTAACTGTAGTCTGCTATATTCTTTAGTGCACTTATCTCCAAACCGCAGCTCAAGCGCACTCGATAGGGCTTGGAAATCGTGCCTCTGCTCCTCCGGAAGCGTCTCGAGGATATCAGCCGCGTCTCCTCTTAAAGAAGCCGCCAGGTGAAAAGCTTGGGCTCGGGGATTCCATCCATTAGCTTCCGCTACCATCATAAACTGGGTCTTGTATACTTGCCAGGATGATTTCCCATCAAATGTTGAGAGTTTAATATTGGCTAGGGAAGGCACAAATGTCACGTTGGATTCCTCATGTTTGTTTGATATTTGCTTCTCCAAGCTTTCAATCTTCTTATTCATATTGTCTAATGCTTCTTCAACGTTTTCTTCTATCTCCAGAACTTTAGTTTCAACTGAAGTTACCTTATCTTCCATTGCATTCATCTTCTCCTGAATGATGTTGGAGAATTCTTCTTTAACACTTACAATGTCCTTCTTAAGTTCCTTTTTAAGCTCCTCCTGTCCAGATTTTATCTCTTTCATCATCTCGGTTTTAATCTCTTCTTGTCCAGCTTTCATCTCTTCTTGTCTAGCTTTCATCTCTTTTTGTCCAGCTTTCATCTCTTCCTGTCCAGATTTTATCTCTTTCATCATCTCGGTTTTAATCTCTTCTTGTCCAGCTTTCATCTCTTCTTGTCTAGCTTTCATCTCTTCTTGTCTAGCTTTCATCTCTTCTTGTCTAGCTTTCATCTCTTCTTGTCCAGCTTTCATCTCAGCCATCTGCTCCGCTAATTTTTCGAGAAGACTTTTCATTAAATCCATATCCATTTTTCTTGTGACACGCTGCATCAACTCTTCAACCCCGATTCTGACACCAGTTGTACCGAGCTCCACGGGTTCGTGTTGATTGAGAGTTGAATAAAGCGACCACTTAATGAACACAAGACTTTTATTCGTAAAAACTTCACTAGATAAACGAAATTCCCGCTGTAACAATCACAATTATACAGCTACAATTCGTCAGATAGAATAGGAAATAGCTTCCAATCACAGGTCTCAAATACCTCAGACAGAGAACAACTAGCAGTCACAACTAATCGTCTTAACTCACTGACTGTCTTCACAAAAACTCCCTCTTCCATGTCGGGCTGCGGTATTTATACCTGACTTGGCGGAGAAATCTACCAATTTCGCCAAGGTTCTGGAAGCTTCTAGGCTATCTCGAAAAGTATTGGTCCTAGAGCTTAGGTGATGGATGTTTCCAGAAGTATCGATTTCTCGCCAAGTCGCCAAAAATCTCGCCAACCGTCGCCAAGTCGCCAAGAATCTCGCCAACTGTCGCCAAGTCGCCAAATTATTAGGAAATCCGCTTTTAAAAGTACAACACGTCTAAATACCGCAATTTTTGCCCAAAATGTGAGAATTTTCGATCTGTCTGAGATATTTTAAGACAAATAAAATCATTATTTATAAATTTGTAACACTATAATCTAGAAAAATAAACACGTCGCCATCTGCCGAATACCTGTGCAACTTAGATGCTAAATCTCCAACTATTTGGAATTTACAGAACTAACTGATAAATAAACACTAATATCGTATAATAAATATTGAGATCAATAATTAAGAGATAAAAACTATTCTATCTTTTAAGTTGGGCCATATTATAAGTGGTTACAAAATTTTATCAAAATCGGTTCAGTAGTTTCGGAGTTTATCGCGAACATACATCATGACACACGAAATTTTTATGTATATAGAATTGCTGACCCAGCCACGCTTTGCTGTGGCTGAGTAATTATAATACATTGAATGAATTTTTTACTAACTCTTTGGTACAATCAAATTAATATTTTCTAAAAAATTTAAAATAGGTTCATTCATATGAGATTAAAAATAAAACGTTTCACCAAAATTTAAAAGTAATAGGTAAAGTATCGAAATTTTGAAATTAAGCACAAATCAACGTATACTTTCTGAATTTACATTTTATTCATCTTATATTAAATTATAGTTTGTAATCAGTGACTTACTCTTATAAAATATACTATATAAATTAAAAACATCTAAAAATAAATTGTTATAAATGAGGTAGATAACATTGACATCGAACTATTATTTTTTCAATTTTAAATAAAAATTATCTAAGTACTACTTTGTGTACAACATTCCTGGTTAACCTGTCTTTCGCTAACACGAAGAGATTTGATGGTTTTCCTACACGTGAGCAGGCAACATATAGCTGTCCATGTGAGAAACATGTGTTTTCCAAATCCAAACCACAAATAGACATTGTTTGGCCTTGAGATTTATTTATGGTCATCGCAAAAGCTAAACAAATCGGAAATTGGAGCCTTTTAAACGGTATTGGAGATTCTGACGCTATCAGTGGAATACGTAGAAACAGGACGATATCTCCTTTAAATTTTTCCGTCAAAATTGTTGCTTAGAAAATATTTTCTGTCATTTCTTTTATGACTAAGCGTGTACCGTTACATAATTGAGGTGGGTTTAAATTACGTAGAAGAATAATTGGTGAACCAATTTTCAATTGAAGATTATGTGGTGGCATTCCTGGCATATCCAGAGAATTCAAAAATTCAGTTGGAAAGTTTACGTCTTCGTTTTCATCAATAACTGTGTCGATTGATTTAAGAGACATCAAATCACCGGGCAACATCTGTTGTATATTGAAGTTAATTTCGTTCGCATCAAAGTTTCTTGCTGCCAAAATAGCACGATTACAGAGCCAATTATCAAATTATAAAAGAAAAATAAAAGTCTATAAAGAAATACTTACATGTTTTCGAGGTGGTATGAAAATTAGTAGAGAAAATCAGTAATAAATAAAATTTTATTTTACTATTTATAATATTAAAAATATTCAAATTGAACACTACACAATAATAACACAATACAAAGTATAATTATAAAAATGATTCACGAAAAATTGTTACAGTATGATCATACATCATGAAAATATATGTAAATTCTATATTCAACCATGCGCTTGCGCTCGCAAGTTAATTTTCTCTGGGAGATACTATTGTACCGAGCTCCACGGGTTCGTGTTGATTGAGAGTTGAATAAAGCGACCACTTAATGAACACAAGACTTTTATTCGTAAAAACTTCACTAGATAAACGAAATTCCCGCTGTAACAATCACAATTATACAGCTACAATTCGTCAGATACAATAGGAAATAGCTTCCAATCACAGGTCTCAAATACCTCAGACAGAGAACAACTAGCAGTCACAACTAATCGTCTTAACTCACTGACTGTCTTCACAAAAACTCCCTCTTCCATGTCGGGCTGCGGTATTTATACCTGACTTGGCGGAGAAATCTACCAATTTCGCCAAGGTTCTGGAAGCTTCTAGGCTATCTCGAAAAGTATTGGTCCTAGAGCTTAGGTGATGGATGTTTCCAGAAGTATCGATTTCTCGCCAAGTCGCCAAAAATCTCGCCAACCGTCGCCAAGTCGCCAAGAATCTCGCCAACTGTCGCCAAGTCGCCAAATTATTAGGAAATCCGCTTTTAAAAGTACAACACGTCTAAATACCGCAATTTTTGCCCAAAATGTGAGAATTTCCGATCTGTCTGAGATATTTTAAGACAAATAAAATCATTATTTATAAATTTGTAACATTGCCCCCTCTCAAGGACTGCACGTCCCGGGCAGTACAATCCCCTGATAGGAGGCCAAATTTAATATAAGAGAATTTACATTTCAAGATGATACAGAGCACATTACATACACAAGCAACTAAAAATACAAGAAAATAGAAAAGATTAAAATTATCTATACTATTTACAAAGAGACCATGGTCTACTAATTTTTACTCTACATTACGATAAGGAGCTAATCTATCATAATGTACTACCTTTGGTTTTGAAGAAGATGATTTTCTTATACGAACCACGACGTCGTTCAGTCTTTTTAGGACTGTGTAGGGACCTTCCCAGTTGGCTTGCAGCTTTGGAGAAAGTCCTTTACGTCGAATCGGGTTCCACAACCAAACTTTGTCACCTTCTTGAAATTCATGTCCTGTCGCTCTTGTGTCATACCTTGTCTTCATTCTTTCGGTCGTCAGGTTGATTCGGTCTCGAGCGAATTTATGGACATCTTCAAGACGTGCCTGAAGGTCTCGAAGGTATTCCTCTGGCGATGAAGATGTATCCGGAGGACGACCAAACTGAAGATCACAAGGGAGACGAAGTTCGCGACCAAAGAGCATCTGTGAAGGAGTATATCCGGTAGTCTCATGGACAGCACTGCGATATGCAAGCAGAAACAGCGGTAACTTCAAATCCCAATCTTGCTGATTTCTGGAAACCATAAGTGAGAGATTATTCAAGATGGTTCTGTTAAATCTCTCTACCATGCCGTCCGATTGTGGGTGTAGTGGCGTGGTCTGCGTCTTGTCTATTCCGAGAATTTGACACATCCCTTTAAACACAACAGAGGTGAAATTTGTCCCTTGATCAGAATGGATTTGTAAGGGTGTGCCGAATCTGGAAACCCATTGATGCACTAGAACCTCGGCTACTGTAATCGCCTCTTGATCGGGGATTGCAAACGCTTCAGGCCACTTAGTAAAGTAGTCCATGACAACTAGTATGTATTTGTTGCCATTTGAAGATCGTGGTAAAGGACCCAAAATGTCTAATGCTATCCGCTCAAAAGGTGCTCCTACGTTGTACCGCTGCAACCTACCTCGGCTACGTTTCTTCGGTCCTTTACGTGCCGCACAGTCATCACAAGATTGGCACCATTTCTCTACATCTTGTCTCGTTTTGCTCCAATAGAAGCGTTCTCGAACTTTCTGTAGAGTTTTCATTACTCCGAAGTGGCCTCCAGTTGAGCTACTGTGCAATTCTTTCAAAACATCTGAAATTCTTGATTTTGGAAGAACAAGCTGCCATTTGAAATTACGTCCATCATCGGATTCCCATTTCCTGTATAAGACACCATTTCTTTTATGGAGTGAGTCCCAAAGAGCCCAATATTGCTTAGTCGCAGGACTGTAGGTGGAGATATCCTGCCAACTTGGTTTCATACTGGAAGATTCTTTTAATTCTAAAATTGGATTTATATCTGAATCTTCTTTTTGGGCTTCTCTAAGTTCTTTATCACTCCATGGGTCTGGTTTCGATGGAGGTGAAACAGTAACTTGGCGTACCAAAGGATTTACTAACTGATAGTTTTTCTCTACTCTAGAACAATATCGGCAGTTTTCATTATACGGTTTCCTTGATAATGCATCAGTATTTCCTTGAAGAGTTTCTTTGCGTTGACGTATTTCCATTTTAGAAATTCCACCATCTTTTGTTTTCGGACAGTATCTACGGACGTGTCCGACTCCACCGCAAGTCCAACACTGAATTTTTGTGTTTCTGCCACCTTTACTCAATTCTAAGCTACGCAATTTTCGCCGCAGATCTTCAATTTGCTTTCTTAGATCATAGTTCGTATCAGTAGCAGAGACGGCTCTGATGTAGTGCTGGTCTTTACGCGTGGCCTGCTGGGCAGCCTCTATCTTATGTGCGTAGACTAGGGCAGATCCGATATCTTTGACATCGGCGAGTCTAAGTGTTTTCTGTATCTCCGGATCCCGCACACTATCGATGAAGTGATGGAGGGCCAAATCTTGACGTATCTCAGCTGGGCAGTCCGAAAATGCTAGATGGGAAAGTCGCTGAATATCGGCAGCCAATTCTTGCAGACTTTCACCCGCTTTTTGATAGCGGGACTTTAACTGTAGTCTGCTATATTCTTTAGTGCACTTATCTCCAAACCGCAGCTCAAGCGCACTCGATAGGGCTTGGAAATCGTGCCTCTGCTCCTCCGGAAGCGTCTCGAGGATGTCAGCCGCGTCTCCTCTTAAAGAAGCCGCCAGGTGAAAAGCTTGGGCTCGGGGATTCCATCCATTAGCTTCCGCTACCATCATAAACTGGGTCTTGTATACTTGCCAGGATGATTTCCCATCAAATGTTGAGAGTTTAATATTGGCTAGGGAAGGCACAAATGTCACGTTGGATTCCTCATGTTTGTTTGATATTTGCTTCTCCAAGCTTTCAATCTTCTTATTCATATTGTCTAATGCTTCTTCAACGTTTTCTTCTATCTCCAGAACTTTAGTTTCAACTGAAGTTACCTTATCTTCCATTGCATTCATCTTCTCCTGAATGATGTTGGAGAATTCTTCTTTAACACTTACAATGTCCTTCTTAAGTTCCTTTTTAAGCTCCTCCTGTCCAGATTTTATCTCTTTCATCATCTCGGTTTTAATCTCTTCTTGTCCAGCTTTCATCTCTTCTTGTCTAGCTTTCATCTCTTTTTGTCCAGCTTTCATCTCTTCCTGTCCAGATTTTATCTCTTTCATCATCTCGGTTTGCCTTGGGAAAATAAAACACGGCTGGCGATGCTGGACTCCCAGCCATCGTCTCCTTTCAAATATTTTTCGTACAAGTGGTCCTTCAAGAATTTGTCCAAGTCTTTTACGGGAACGACGAATTTTCGACCGTCGTTTGTCTTTGGCATTTCGAAGAAACTCAAGCCGACCGAAATCTTGTCTCCATCGAATGTGCTGGTGAATTCTATTTCTTCAGCAACAGTTTCGCCGGCTTCTTGAATCAGCTTAATTCTTGCCACAAAATTCACGTTGACTGACATGTTCGAAACGGATGAGAGAAAAACGATCTGAACGTGTTGAAAGCTGAGAAGAAAATGTGAGAAGCATTCGTTTTGACTCTTCATTTTATACAGGACAAGCCAGAAGTTGTTATCAACATGAGGATCTTTGGATATTGTTTCAACGTCGTACGTTAGAAAAGAAAACTTGTGACAATTCTCATACACGTCCCAAAATTAGTTTTCGACTGTTACTTTTTATACAAGACAAGTCGCTATCAACATGAATATCTTTGGCTCTTGTTTTCAACGTCGTACGTTAGAAAAGAAAAAAAAACTTGTCAAGACATTGCTTCAAATTGGTTCATTGTGTGTCGTAAAAAAATCGCAGAGAGCGCACATATGTGCTACTCTCTGCGATTTTTTTACCCCTTTAATTCTTTTTATTACGATGGCTAAAGGGCTAACCATTTCCACAGGCCGACTAGTCAAATTTTAAAAGTTCGTCAATTATGTGTTTTGGAAAATGTTGGACTAATGGAACGTAGCATCGCAAATAGCTTAATGTCCACGGCTGATCGCTTGCAATTATTGTTTCTTCTTGGAATAAATGTTCTTTTAAAAAGTTTCCGATTTCATGGGATGGTACAACGAATCTTTTCACGTCATTTGTCTTTGGCAGTTCGAAAGACGTCAATCCAGAAAAGACCGTTATCTTAGACCCGTCCACAACGCTAATGAATTGCAATTCATTGGCAACTATTTCGTCCTTGTCTTTTTGAATAGTCTTTAGTCTTGCAACGTAATTTGTACTGAAACTTATTTTCTTAAGAAAAGAAACAATCCGCACGCTTTGAAAGCCGAGAAGCTATTGTGACACGCTCTTCCTTTTATATAGGACCAGCAAGAAGTCATTATCAACATGAAGATCTTTGGATCTTGTTTTCAACGTTAAAAAAAAAACGTTTGTTGTGACAATTGTTACATCGATTATTATGCTGGCCACATTAATTCGTTTTGAACGAACCTGTTGAAAACAAACACTTCGACCATAGCACAATGGCAGTCTTCCTTCCGATTCCATAATCTCCGTGTGCCAATTGCATTGCCATTTTCTATGGTCTTCTTGATTCGCCAATGCGTTGAATTTCGGACAACCGTGAATTTCCAAACTTATATTAAATCGTTCGATTGAAGACTTATGTGTGTTTGTAAAATTGCTTTGAGATTCTTGTAACTTGCAAAATTGAAATCCGTGAGAAACGAGAAGAGACAAAATAAATCAATAAATAAAAAATTCGATCATCAAGAATTGTCGCTAATTTCCCAGTGCGTCAATGAAAATGAAGCTTGAACGAAATGCGGATTCCTTTTAAAGCCAAAGATTAAGAAAAATAGAAGGTAAAATATTAAAAAAAAATGAAAAATAAAATTTAAAAAAATAAATTTAATAATTTAAAAAAAATTCCAAGTTTGAAAATCTTTTTAAAGTCCAATCGACCTGGAAATGAAGATCGAATGGACCCTTTATATACGCAAAGATTACAGAAAATTTTGAAATTATAAGATTGGAAACTATAAAAGATAGAAAAAAATTTGAGACATAATATCAAACTTCATTTTTTGTATTTCATAATCACGCTATTTAAAGGCTGGAGACTTCCGCTCTTAGAGTCAGATGTATTGTCGATTCGCTTCAAACAGGACGTTCTTCCCAGTGTGATCAGATATGATTATAAATTTATACAAACTAATGTGTTTTCATTCGTTTTCTTACAATTTGGAATTATTAAATTCTTGAAACTTATTTTTTTGGACATTCTGGATTTCAATGTTTTGCTTTGAAAATGAATGAGCTTCCCGATAACTCAGTAACCATTTAAATTAACAATTACACGAAGAAATAATTCTATCTTCTTTTTTCTTACACAGCGGAAAAATTATTTTCGCCGTCCGTGATATGCTCTACTTGTTCTATCAAAATTGTTTTTTCCCATACGAAAATGTGTTGCTTTTTCTTAATACAACAGTTTATATGGATACGTTTCTCACAATTCTTGTTTGAATGATTTAAATCTACAATTAACGTATGAAACGGAAAATAAATTAAACTAATAAATTTTCCGAACAAGGCGAAAGACACAACTCTTCAAATGAGCAACGGATTCGACTTGACAGGACGCTTGTGAAATTTGTATTTTTTCTTTCCAAGTACGCGATATCTTGATTTCAGAATCTGCAACTGTTTGCTGTTCCCTGATTTAATTTTACGTGATATAAGAAAAACTCGCTCGGATTTAATTTGAATGCCACATAAATTCATTTCGTTCTTTTCAAACGTCCGCATTTTCCGATGTGAATAAAATTCGAAAGGGTACCGGTGCTCACACATTTTTTAGACCGACTGTACGTTCAACACATAATGATCAACAATTTGTAGAGTCTTTCATAAATAAGATAATGCACAATTAATAGGGAATAAAAATGTTTAATTGCTTCAATTGGTTAACAAGCTAGAAAAAATATATTTAAAATTTTTAAGACATTGTTATGGAAATGTTAAATTACATTCCAATTAATTTTTTTAAAAGTTAAAAATCAATTGATAAACAAACAAATAAATATCCCGACTTCAAAATTGTAATAACCGGATCAAGGCCTACACTGCCCATATCTGTTTTCCTAATCGAGGGCCCATGGGATGCGAAACATATATCCCAGTTAGGTGGTCAGCCCAAAGCGAAATCCCCGGTGTTTAGTTCCCAAGCATGATTGGTACTCGGTTAATCGACTTACTGAAAGGATGAAAGATTGAGTTGACATAGTCTGAGAATCAAACCTCGGACTTGTGCCTTGGGAGCGCCAAGTCACCGTGCTTAACAAATGTAAAAGTTTGGATGAATTTTGTCATAAAGATTTCCATGGAACAGAACTCTTTAGAGAAATGCGGGACTAAAAGATATTACTCAGCAGTAGAAAAGAAATTAAACCTTAAACTCCATTAGAACTTTCAACCTGCCTTATCTGATACGGTGAAGATAGAGAGAATAGGTTGCCATTCAAATACTGTTATAACTATATCTACATCAATTCTGTGAACGTTCACTCAGGAAAATAAAATTAATTTTGACTCATTTATTAACCGCCAATGAGTCAAAACCGTCTAAGTGATTTAACAATATTAAGTATAGAAAAAGAAAATTTTGAAATTATCAACTTTGATAAAGTAATTGATCAATTCGCTTCTGCGAAAGCAAGAAAAATGTGAATAGTGTAGTATATATTAGATTGCAAATAATATTACATCTGCTTATATCTATATGTAACAAATTATTCTATATAAAAAAATTTTGTGTTTTTTAAAATAAATTTTATGTTTTTAAATAAAAGATATATAAGATAAATAATATCTTTTTATAATTAATTCTAAATCACATAAGTTTGATTATTCTAATGACACTTTTCTGAATCAAATATAAGCATTATTTTAAATTAGAATTGTATTTTACTTCCGTTTAAAGCTTATCTCGAGACTTTAAATTAATATTTTTTCGATTATTATATAGTAGGTACAATACCATGTTATTATTTATATTGCATTCTTATTACAATTATACTTTATTTATTATAATGTATTTTATACACATGGTTATCTATTATTATATATCTCTTATATTATTTAATACATTTTATTCCCATATTTATATTGTATTACTATTTTTTTCAAGAGGTGCCAAAAAAGGTATCGCACCCGGGCGCCAATTATACTCACTACGCCACTGCTTCCTACATTATTTTTAAATTCTTTGTAAGTACCAGGCATGCCTTCGATGGAAAATTGTGAATCTCCGATCATACTACTCAGAAATTTCTACTCACCAAAACTATATAACGAAACAAGGATGATCATCTAGCAGTTATACCCGTTAGCACTGTACTTTTAAGCGCGTTTAAATCTCGGCAAAACTTTCTTGCGGTGGCAACTTGTGATTTAAGTGAGTTCGAACTGATTTAAATCAGTTTGGGGAACTGACTTACATACGTTTCAGCTGATTTAGCGCCATCTTGTTTTCTGCCATACTGTTGTCAGTGTTTGTTGAAATATCTGAAACCCGTGAAAATAAATGCAAGAGAAGAAAAATTTTAAAAATAATAACACAGAAATATTTACTGAAAGTATTAAAATTAACACTGAAAGTATTAAATAAACATCAAAAAAATTATATTAAGTTTGAGGAGAAATAGGTGTGTCAACGACATTCTTTGGTTTCGTATTCCTCATTTGAAAGAGAGTTTTTCCGAAGTCGTGTTGGCAAGGTAAACTGTAACCGTACTTGGTATATTTTGGCGACGTTTCTTATTTAATGCAAACCTAAAGAGGTAGTCTGAAAAGGGGTGTGGTGAATGGCGTTACCTAGTAGGGCGGTTGTAGTAATGTAAGCAAATGAGGAAAACTCTAACAGAAATTTTATGAATCGAAAAGCAAATGAATGCAATAATGCTTAAAATCGCTTTCTATAATAATACATGTATTCAATTTTTTTCTCTTTAATAAAAGAAATTAAATATTTTTGAATCATAAATTATTAATCACAGAATAATTGTAAAATTTATCTTTCTTTTAAATTGCATAAAATGTGTATGGAATAAATTCTGTAAGCAAAATAGGTCATTTATCTAATTATTTCTAAAATTAAATTTCTAATCTTATTTTACAATTCAATTTACTTTATCTAAAACCATGTTAATAATAAATTTTTATTTTATCAATTTAATTTGCCATTTATTTGTTGCTTCAGAATTTAAATTGAGTATTCAATTTCAAATCCTTTAAAAGTGTGGAATTAACTATGTAATAAAATGAAACTTATAATTGGAATAAATGTTTAAAGATTTGTACTCATCCAAAGAATAGAAAGTTATTTTTTTGATAATCACCATTTATTGATTAGAAGTGAGCAAAATTATTTCTTTATTACTCCATCTATTACACAAAAATGAAAATATATTATTAATACTCATTCTAGAAAACAGTAGTTTTATGTATCTGTTTTTAATCGTATCTTTTACGCATAAGTTTACACAAAAATAAGGCAGATTTTGAAGTTCAAATTTGATCAAATATTTAAAAATTGTTAATGTCCTTGGACTGGAAAAAAATTATTGTCAGATCTGATAGTCATAGTTAATAATTTAATTTTTCTTGCTTATGGTATTTATATCTTTATAGAGTATTATAAGATTAATGTAATTTTCTTAAATCTAAAAATTAAAATTTCCTTTTGAATAAGCAATGTTTTTGCCTTATTTTAAATTTTTCTTTCAAAAGAAAAATACTCATTTTAGGAAATATATATTCAAAGAGAAATTCTCAATGATATAAATTATTCAAAAGTTGCTTGTTATAAAAGTATTTACTTTCAGCTAGTAACCAAATATAATTTTTCCATTATTTTCAAAGAGTGTATAAAATATGAGCCAAATCACAAATACTGAATAAAATAAAATTATTTTTCTTTCAGTAGATATATCGTTTAAAATTAAAAAGACATTCAATTTTTCCTAAAATTATAACTGATTATTTAACTAACTTAAAAATTAATTTTCAAGATTCATTAATGTTGTAATTTTCAATAGTTATCCTAGAACAGAATTTAAATATTTATACAATTAAATGAATTTCAATAACCTAAATATAAATTGCTATTTATTAATACATTTAATTATTTTGCAAAAATTTAATAGTTTCAAAAATTTAATTTCAAAAATTTATAGTAAAAGAGAAGAGTATATCACGTTTGCACATTATCTGATAAAGAAGTAATGCTTCTTTATCAGAAAAACTGTAAATGTAATATACCTACAATTAAACTATATATATATATATATATATATATATATATATATAAAGCGTCTTTAGTTAAAATATTACCTCTAGTAATTTACAAAATACCTCAAAAAATAATAAAAACTGTAATAAAAATATGCAAATGATTATGGAAAAGGAGGAAAGTTAATGAAAAGAAACTTTATTTTTTATACTTTTTGCAGTTATAAATTTAAACATTTGAAATGTCTTCTATTTTAGTTTAAAGTTATATAGTCAAGTTATATAGCCGAAGTCAAGTTACATGTCTATAAAAAATTATAATATTGATTAATCAAATAAATCTTTTCTATTCCAAATACAGAATATAATATCTAATTAATATTGTTTCGGCTGATAAATATGTCATCAGCACTTCTCTCTGGATGTAATTATTTACTATTTAAAAAAAAATCAAAATGAAAATTTTTTTAAATATTTTAATTTTCTGAAATATTATTTAACATTCTATTAATTGTTTATAAGAGATTAGATCCTTTTATTTAACAAACAATATTTTATTAAAATTTTATGTTTTCTTTTGTAAATATAAAATGTTAACTTTTAATTGTATTTTAACAACAATAGCATGATGAGATATAGCTCTCAAAAGAAAGGAGAAATTTCATAAAATTGAAATATCATTAATGAAAAATTCTTAAAATTAAATTACAAATAGAAGAATTGCGTTAGATGCCCTTAAAATTTGAATCCTTACTAATCAATAAGAAACACCCTGTATAACACCCCCATTAGCTCTTGTCAAGAATACAAAAGCCTCTAATTATTGATGGGACGTATTTTCGGCTTTACACTAGACCATCTCAAAATAATTTCATTGTAATGACTTACAGCGGGGAAGTCCATCAATCGTTGTCAGCTGAAGAAAACAACATGTGTTAGTGGTTTGCTTTGTGAATGTCCGGCTAGAAAATTTCTACAAGTCCCTGTTATAATTTTTTGCAACACTAAATATGAATTTTCTTTATTTAGAAAAGATTATCCGGAAATTTATTACAGTAGTTTTTGTATTTAAATTCTAAAGTATATATATATATATATATATATATATATATATATATATATATATATATATATATATAAAATTTTCTTCTGATATAAAAAAATAAAAAATATTAGATTGAATCAAATGATTTTAATCATTGCTCTAAAGTAGTTAAATGCATCATATCTTTTAAACAAAAAAATCAGAAAAACCTTTAAATATCTGTAGTAACTAGTTAATTCATTGTTTAATTGATAATTAGCTTTAATCCGTGCTACATCAATATTATATTTCTAAAATCATCAAATAATTTTCAAAATCATTAAAAGAAGTGGTTTGAATGCTTTAATACTTACAAACTGAAGAATTTTGACAAAATTGTATATTTTTAATAATTAGAAAAAATAATAAACTAACTTAATTGCCTAACAATAGCTTTTAGGGGAAATAGTAAGCTACTGACTTCAGTTTAAATATTGGGAAAAAATGTTGATTGTAAGTTTTTCATGTTCCGAATGATTTCTGTTTCTATAATTTTGTAAAAAATATCGTTCCTTACTGAAATCTATGTTGTTATTATATTTATTTTAGTATTTCTTGAATTGTTATGCCTAAATATTAAAATAAATATATCTCACGCATGAAAATTGTTTTTAGAAGGAGAATAAAAGCAAAAATAAAAATGGGGAAATCTTAACGCTACTATTTAGAATAATAATTTAGTTATTAAATATTTTATATAAAACTGTTAATATCACACATTTTTTCACATATATTCAAATTTATTCTACATTAAATATTTTTCCCTTCACCGAACTATATCTACCTTGATATGCAAAAGATCAGAAGTAGTAAATTTCGAGAAGGATTTTGCTTTAATGTTAACCTATTAAAAACTAGTATCTTAATTTATTATCTTACCGCAACTATAAAATTTATTTCTTATATTAGAGATATTTTATTCAAACTCAAATTTTTTAGCTTAATATCAGAATTTACTCATTGAAATTTTATTTCTAAAACACACGAAAGGATTGATCATACCATAGTGTTTATTTGTAATATTCTATTTCAGGAATGTAAAGTATAACCTTTAGTATTGCTGTTATTTATTGAAGTGCTTGAAAATAAAAAAAGTAATATTTAAAATATAGTTCTTAAATCATTAAATGAAAATATTTCTTTTACTGATGAAGGAAATTTAATATTTTCCGGAATTTGTAAGAAGCATAAACTTTTAATCAATGATAATATTTAGGGAATATTAGTTTAAAATATCCTAAAGCTTACATGAACATTTATTAAAATAATTTTGAACCTCACAGTTAAGAAATTAAATAATTTATCTTGTTCTCTGCTGTTTTCCTTATACAAAATAACGTTTATTATTACGAAATACAAACATTTTTTATATATTTAAATTTGATAATTAATTTATGGTAACATCATTTTATTATGTTTCTGAAACAGATGTGCATTTCGTAAACATCTGTTGGAACAAGTGGTTACTAAGTGGCGAAAATTCTATACATTTTAGAAAATTAATATTGTTTTAAAACCTTATTTTTTAAATTTGAATATTTGATTCCAATCAAAAATTATTAACCAAATATTACGATATAGAATTAAAATTAATTTCATCGTGTTAAGATTTATGTTTTTGATTATTTTATATCTCTCGATATATTTTCATATTTTTAGTTAGTTCTTATAGATAAATGTAATTAATAAACCTTGAAAATATAATTATAACATTAATTTGCAAATATTTACATTTAAAACATTTGTGTCTTCAGTAAAAGTATGCATCATGCTAATACCTAAGCTTTGTTTCCATTTACAGATAAATACAATCTTGTCACAAGATATATATTCATCAGAAAAGGTAAACGAAGCTCAGGTATTAGCATGATACTGACATAAATATAATTTTTCTATGAAAATAATTTCATTATGAAGAAAAATTTAAAAATATTAATTACAGTTGTGAATGTTAAAATTTTATTTAAAGTTTTATGATTCGTTTTAAAATCAAGTTTGATCAAATTAAATTAATTTTACAAAGTTATTTTTTAACGTTCAACAAAAATTCATGTAACCTATATTATTTTATTTACCTAAAAACATATCTTTTAAAACTAAGATTTTCCATTTTTTTGTCGATCATTTATAAAATTATATAAGTGTTTAAAATGATAATTCTACGAGCAAGCTATTCAATTTTTATATTAAAATTAGATTTAATGTAAAATTAATTAAAAACCTAGAAATCACAAGGATTAAACATTCTTAAGTATTATGGTTTTGTTAAAAACGATGAACTTGGTTCGAAAATTTTGACTTTTAAAAATCTTGATTTTTGGAACAAAAAAAAAAATAAATAAATAAATAAAATATCGAATTTCGTTTTCTGTCTAGCTCGTATTCTTTACATTTACTTATTTAAAACCTATTTTTAATTATTACAATTTATAACAAAAACCTGTTTTAGCCTAAGAGAAATCATTCTGGAGGAATATAATGAAATCGGGCATAATTATTGTAAAAAATAATGTTCGATTTATGCCGATTCTGCACTGTAAAAAATTAAAAAGATCTTAATGTATAAATTATTGAATCAAAAAGAAAATATGCCATTGCGTAAAACAATATGAAAAAACAAAAACAAACTCTTTTGAATAAAAAAAATATTTTAAAATCGTAAGAATGTCCTATTAAAAATTAAAAATAAGTAGACATTCATCATTGGTAAAGTAAGCGACTGAGAAAATTTCGCATAATCATGAGATAAGAATGTTAAAACTCTTGTCTAGTATGAATACCTGTATTGATTTGTTTGTCCTTAAACGATCTTTTTTACACGAGGTCTAATTAGATCGGAAACAACAATTAAAAGTCTAATTCCCAATAAGAATTTTATTCAATAGAAAACTTAAATACTGAGTGTATCAGTTTTTGAAAAATAAAAAATATTACAAATTTACATGTTTTGGCTGAGAATATTTATGATTTATTATAAAAAATATATAAGTATATAATTCAATGCTCCAAAGAAACTAAATCTTAAACTCCATTGAAGCTTTTAACTTGCATAATCTAGTATGGTGAAGATGTTATTAAAATTATGAGTGTACAGACAATTTTTACTATTTCAACGTCAATTGTTAGCTGTGAACGTTCGTTGAGTAAATTAAAATTAATTCTGACATGTACGATCAACCATGGGACAAAATAATTGGAGTGACTTAGCATTTTTAAGCAGTGAATTTGAAAAACTTGAAGTGATCAACACTGATGAAGTAAATAATCAAATTCATCATTAATGGCAAATGAAATGTATGCATAACTAATTAATTTATCCTGACTCACTGTTATTTATAAATACATTTAATCTATATATATTATATATTAACATCATTCACTGCTGTAAAATATACATTTTTGAAAATAATTATATTAATATGTAAAATTAATAATTATTTTAAATTATTTATAAATTATAGCAAGTCTTATTATTTTCTTGTTACATTTCTGAATCCAATTCTCGAGTTCTGATTATTTTTATTCGATTTTTGTTGTTTCAAATTAAAAAGCATAACCTAAATCTTCAGAACTATTTACAACTTGAATTATTTTAAAGAAAGTGCTTTTATTATTTGCATTATAATATCCTTATGAGTTTACATTATATTACTATTTATTGTGGGAGAGCACCAAAATAGATATCCTTCAAATTCCCATGAACTGGGTAAAACGCAAACAGCATCTGTGTCTCGATAGATCATTTTATAATTGGAATCCAGCCTTTCATTATAATATCCATCCTTGCATTATAATATCTTTATGAGTTTATATTATATTACTATTTATTGTGGGAGAGCACCAAAATAGATATCCTTCAAATTCCCATGAACTGGGTAAAACGCAAACAGCATCTGTGTCTCGATAGATCATTTTATAATTGCTTACTTTATTGACAGGAGATATTCTGGTTCATGGAAAAGTGTTATCTCCCCTAGTTTGTTGATCGATTTTAAATTATTACCAGATGTGGGAAAATCAGTTTAACTTCCTGTGGTATTTGTACTCAAAATTTCTCAAGGGAGGCTGGTTGCCAATTTTTCTTTTTTATGTTTATTCAATATCATGCAAAGAACTCTCGTTGGGAGCACTTTAACCTAAGCAAAATATTTTCTTAATCTTTTGTGTTTAAATAACCTTATGTTTTGAAATCATTATGTTAATCTAAACTAAAGTTAGGTGTAGAAAAATTTCTTAGGAACAGAAGGTACATGGCCATTTAGGCTAGGAACCTAACAAACACTAGATCCACTTCTTCTTGCCACTTTGGATGACCGAGTTCCAGTGCTCCAGGCGCTCACCACCAATTTATTAGCTTTGACTGGGGAGTAATTATTAGTCACAGGGAAAGATTTTAATGAGGATATAACAATTATTTCCATTTACCTATCATTTGGTTAATCGTCGAGCCATGTATTTTCATCTGGTATGGCCAAGTCGCGTGACATCACACTCATTCATATTCTTTATAAATAAAAATAAATAGGGACTATTTACAAGGTCAGATATCTTGCATGCATATTCTTGAATAATCCATACATTTAGTAGAGTTTATTTGCCAAAAATATTTCTAGATTATTTTAATTATAAAGTATACACAAACAGTAAATATTATTTCATAAATTGATATAAGTAAAAATTTCTTTTTTTTCCATACACTTGTTCCCACATTTTCTAGATTAGATTAGTAATATAAATACTTATACACACATTTTTAACAATATTTACAGTAATGGTCAGTACAACTCTGCACATACATTTAGATGCAAGTAGTAATGAATGTGAATTAATTTAAAGAGATTTGCAAGAAAGAGTGATAATGCCTTAATTCTGACTCAGTTTGCTGAGTTTTCAGATCAAAATTTCTCAAGAAAGCGTGGGAAAATCTCTTGCCAAAATTCTTTATGCACAAGAATAAACCTACAAATTGCACGGATGTTAGTAATAAGAGTTGAAGACAAATATCCATAATTATTGATAATAGTTTTTTATAAATTGATTTTTAGTTGTTACAGCCCTTTAGTTTCTTTTGCATATTTGTAACTACTTATATAATCTTATGAACTTGCAAAACAAACTGTATAAATGAAATAATTAAAAATCAGTTAAATAAATATATACTTATGTGTCGAGATTTAGGTGATCTGGGCAAAAAACTTGGAAATTAAATTATAAGCTCAGCAAATGTTACAAAATAAGTGGTTTTATTGCATTAACAAGAGTTAATATCTTATATTTGAATGATTTGGTGTTTGAATAATGAGAAATGCTGAATATGCTATTGCAAAAAATTAGTGATTAGTAACTTCAACATACAAATATACACAATAAATATATTTAATTCACAGGTTTAATTCAAAAACATTTATTCCTTTATTACACATATTCAATTTTGGTAAGTAGGAGAATACATATGTAAATTATAGTATTTAATGATACTTATGTAATATGTTGCATACTTTCAGATAAAAGATATAAAGTATAAATATGCTAATTTTTATTCATGTAATTTATGATTATCAGATATAATATGGCAAAAACAATTTTAAATTTAATTGCTGAAAAAATAGGGAAAATCAACAATAAGTACTTAAACTACCATGCAAGCTTCAATTTAAATTATCTAATTTCTCTTTTCATTGCTTTTAAAAGCACATGATGAGTTTTGATGGGATAATTTTATTTATAGAAGATAAGTAATACTATTGGTTATGTTAAATTTAACTTTTTCATTTAAAGGTCCAAGTACTAATATTGAAATGTCATAACCACTGCTACCAAATGCATTAATAAAATCATTGTTTCAAAAACATGAGTTACACCAACAAGAAAAGTATTTATTTAAGTTCTTTACATCATGTACGCTTGGATGTAAGATATGAGAGATTGTTGTCTATGTTTTTGTTGTATCATATTTATAGTTACTTATTGTGCTATGTTATTTACAAATATAAAAATCAAAAACTCTTTTATTTTTAGTTATTTTTACTAACAATAAATGTTTTTGATTTTTATATTTGTAAAGGAACATCTATTAATGCCGATGAAATACTTTTAATATTTGAAGTGCAAAATTGCAAAGAATTATTTTTTGAATCATTTCCCATTATATAATAAGACAATCGCTTTATAAAATTATCAGAAAAATCCTAATATAATTATGAACGAAATACCTTATAACAAGAAAAACGCTGCTAAATATACTACGTTCACTCACATGTCATAATGATGTTTATTTCTCCACCTTATATTTCACCCAATCACATTTTCCCCGGGCAACGATAGCTCCGCCTACAGCTCATCGTTGCTGGGTTACCATGCTGTGACTGTAATCGCTTAGATTTGGCGAAGAAGGCGATGAAATGTGTCATTTGGCGGAGGCAACACGAGTACCCGTATATCCCCATTTGAAATATCATAATTTTAATTAATGCCATTTTGGTCTGTAATTACTTAATAAACATGCTCAACTATATAAAAAATTCGAAATTATCATATTATTTACTATAGCAAACGATAAACATGGTTTTGAACGAAAACCAATATTTCTTAAGTCAGTTTAGGCAGTGCGAACGCTGTTTACAGCATACTGTTTAAGTTATATCAGACTTAACTTTAAATTGAATTAAAAAGAGCAGTGTGAAAGGGTTATTATAGAATATCATCCTCAAAGCCGAACTTATGACTGGAAAAGACAAATGACACACAGTATTTATCCACCGAATACCACTGATTTCTTCTGAATTGGGATTCAAATTTAAAAAAATCCAATTTCTAATCAAATTAGCCAATAGTTCTACAATTAACAAAAAGCAAGGGCAACTTTAAAATAATGTGGCATCAACTTCAAAGACGCTTACAATTTTCACGTACCTTTCTCTCGAGTAGGAAATTCGTAAAATTTATATGTATATACGCCGGATAATAAAATGTTGTTTATAAGCACAAGCATTGTAACTAGAATATATTTTCAATAAAAAATATGTATCTTTATCTTAATAAGTTATCTTTTTATTTCAACTACCACACGACCTCATATCATGTCCTGGAGCGAAGCCGGGTACGACAGCTAATACGCAATATTTTTATCACTAACTGAAATTCAGTACTTTTTTTATTATATCAATAATTTATATTTATTGAACTATATTTAAATATTATCAGCACTATAAAATAATTTGTACTAATAACAAGGCCCTCAGCAATTAAAATATCCTTCCACAAATCAAGAAATTATTCCAAAAATACGAAACATCTTGAAGGCCTTTTCTAGATTCAAATCCGAATCAATCAGATGAAAATGTTAATACAAATTGCTGAATTAACTATTATTGACAAATAGAAATGAAAATATTTCATACATAAATATGCTGATTCAGGAGCCTTTTGTATTTCAAATCGATATCAGAGAAAAATTATTTTTGAACATTCCCTTGTAAATTATGGAATTTATTTAATGTTTCTGGGACAATCAACGTTTGTCTTCCACAAAAATGGTATAATTACAAATAATAACTTAATGATTTTGAAATAATGCTACATGATGTGATTAATTGGACGAAAATGCACACTCTGCTCAAAAATGCATTGTTTAATTCTTACAATATATATATTTCATTTAATGGAATTGTATAAATGCAAGCACCCACTTCAACTCTGAATCTAGTTCAAGAAAGATGTTCAAAACTATAGCTGTTCTTTGATAAAAAAACCTCGGGAATGGAATGCTGACATGGTGAAAGTTTTATGGACAAATGCACCTTACATTAAATGCTTATTAACTGTTACTAATAATTCCATGTATCTCTAATTGCAAATTTCTAATATTTCTAGTGAAAGAATATATGAACATTGCCACCTACCTCCTTATGTTGAAATTCTGTAGTTAGATGAAGTTTTCCATAACTATTTTGCATATTTTTTCAAAACATGAAACAAGATATTAAACGCAGCGAAGATCGAATGTGCATATGCATCTGACAGATAAATATCAGTACATTTGAGGTAACGCAGAACAATTATTTCTTTCCAAGAATGTGTCTCCTTATAGTATTTAAATAACGTAACGTTTATCATAAGTTTTAGCAAAATGATAAACGTTAAATATCCACAATTTTAGTTGCATTTACACTAATTTTTATTGAATTAACTGCCAAAATAGAGAAAAATAGAAAATATTTCACTAAAATACAATATTTCTCCTATACCTCATTGTTGGTTACTTTTACTGAAGAACTTGGAGTGATTAGAATACGGCTCTTTTTCCATACTAACGTTATAATCAAACTGTGATCTAGTTCAAAATATATTGCAGAAAACTATAAATATAGCCATAATAAGTAATTAATCAAATAAATGCACAGGTCAAAGCGTTAATCAATTGCTAACAGGATCAAAAGAATTTTGTAGCTGTAGAAGAACAGCATTATTTTAAATAATTAAAAGAGCCATATGCAGAATTTTTTTTTTCATTTAAGTTAAATATTCAAGGAAATAAATATGTTTAATAATTGGAGGAATTTTACGGATTAAAAGCGGTCTTTCTTTCAATAAAATTTAATCTTTTGTAGAAAGAAAAATTTAATATTTACACAGCCAATCTAAGTATTTTAAATTAAGTACAATATGTAACTCTATTGATAAAATTATTTAATATTCTTATGATTCTCCACTTTAGATTGGTTTCCAAAATTAAAAAAAATGACCAATTTGCAAGATTTTCTTTAAGAAAACAAAATAAAAATACTTTAATCTGAACGCCATTAGACAATAAACGACTCGTTTTAAATAAAAATCGCTAATTTTTTGACATTGTTACTATTAGTATTTTTCTTGGACTGAAAATATAAACATTGAAATACACAAGGATTTATCTAAAATCCGTATTTCTTAATTAGAAAATACTGTAATATTTGTTTCCTTGTGTGTGTGTAATTCAGATAATTCTTGTTAAATTAAAATTAAGTACTAATTAAACTATATATTTGAATATAATATGATCTCGCTATCTATATGAGTATATATATATACATATATATGTATGTGTGTATATGTATATAAATATCTATATGTATAAAAATTTCGTGTCACGATGTATGTTCCCGATAAACTCCGAAACTACTGAACGGATTTTGATAAAATTTTGTAATCATTTATAATAGGGTCCAACTTAAAAGATAGAATAGTTTTTATCTCTTAATTATTGATCTCAATATTTATTATACGACATTAGTGTTTATTTATTGGTTAGTTCTGTAAGTTCCTAATAGATGGCATCTAAGTTGCATAGGTATTCGGCAGATGGCGACGTGTTTATTTTTCTAGATTATACCATCTTTGAGAAAATTAACATGCGCATCCAAGCGCGTGGTTAAATATAGAATTTAAATATATTTTCACGATGTATAATCATACTATAACAATTTTTCGTGAATCATTTTCATAATTATACTTTGTATTGTGTTATTATTGTGCAGTGCTCAGTTTGAATATTTTTAATATTATAAATAGTAAAATAAAATTTTATTTATTACTGATTTTCTCTACTAATTTTCATACCACCTCGAAAACATGTAAGTATTTCTCGATAGCCTTTTATATATTTTTATTTTATAATTTGATAATTATTAATTTATTCAGCAGTACATTTTGATCTAATTTATTTATTCAAATGATAAATTCTTTTAATTTTTTTTTATTTCAGTATAATGCCGCGGAAAAAATTTTTAGTTTTAATAATTTAAAATTGAAAAAATAATAGTTCTATGTCAATGTTATCTACCTCATTTATAACAATTTATTTTTAGATGTTTTTAATTTATATAGTATATTTTATAAGAGTAAGTCACTGATTACTATAACTTAATATAAGATGAATAAAATGTAAATTCAGAAAGTATACGTTGATTTGTGCTTAATTTCAAAATTTCGATACTTTACCTATTACTTTTAAATTTTGGTGAAACGTTTTATTTTTAATCTCATAAGAATAAGCCTATTTTAAATTTTTTAGAAAATATTAATTTGATTGTACCAAAGAGTTAGTAAAAAATTCATTCAATGTATTATAATTACTCAGCCACAGCAAAGCGTGGCTGGGTCAGCAATTCTATATACATAAAAATTTCGTGTGTCATGATGCATGTTCGCGATTAACTCCGAAACTACTGAACCGATTTTGATAAAATTTTGTAACCACTTATAATATGGCCCAACTTAAAAGATAGAATAGTTTTTATCTCTTAATTATTGATCTCAATATTTATTATACGATATTAGTGTTTATTTATCAGTTAGTTCTGTAAATTCCAAATAGTTGGTGATTTAGCATCTAAGTTGCACAGGTATTCGGCAGATGGCGACGTGTTTATTTTTCTAGATTATAGTGTTACAAATTTATAAATAATGATTTTATTTGTCTTAAAATATCTCAGACAGATCGGAAATTCTCATATTTTGGGCAAAAATTGCGGTATTTAGACGTGTTGTACTTTTAAAAGCGGATTTCCTAATAACTTGGCGACGGTTGGCGAGATTTTTGGCGACTTGGCGAGAAATCGATACTTCTGGAAACATCCATCACCTAAGCTCTAGGACCAATACTTTTCGAGATAGCCTAGAAGCTTCCAGAACCTTGGCGAAATTGGTAGATTTCTCCGCCAAGTCAGGTATAAATACCGCAGCCCGACATGGAAGAGGGAGTTTTTGTGAAGACAGTCAGTGAGTTAAGACGATTAGTTGTGACTGCTAGTTGTTCTCTGTCTGAGGTATTTGAGACCTGTGATTGGAAGCTATTTCCTATTGTATCTGACGAATTGTAGCTGTATAATTGTGATTGTTACAGCGGGAATTTCGTTTATCTAGTGAAGTTTTTACGAATAAAAGTCTTGTGTTCATTAAGTGGTCGCTTTATTCAACTCTCAATCAACACGAACCCGTGGAGCTCGGTACAACTGGTGTCAGAATCGGGGTTGAAGAGTTGATGCAGCGTGTCACAAGAAAAATGGATATGGATTTAATGAAAAGTCTTCTCGAAAAATTAGCGGAGCAGATGGCTGAGATGAAAGCTGGACAAGAAGAGATGAAAGCTAGACAAGAGAGATGAAAGCTAGACAAGAAGAGATGAAAGCTGGACAAGAAGAGATTAAAACCGAGATGATGAAAGAGATAAAATCTGGACAGGAAGAGATGAAAGCTGGACAAAAAGAGATGAAAGCTAGACAAGAAGAGATGAAAGCTGGACAAGAAGAGATTAAAACCGAGATGATGAAAGAGATAAAATCTGGACAGGAGGAGCTTAAAAAGGAACTTAAGAAGGACATTGTAAGTGTTAAAGAAGAATTCTCCAACATCATTCAGGAGAAGATGAATGCAATGGAAGATAAGGTAACTTCAGTTGAAACTAAAGTTCTGGAGATAGAAGAAAACGTTGAAGAAGCATTAGACAATATGAATAAGAAGATTGAAAGCTTGGAGAAGCAAATATCAAACAAACATGAGGAATCCAACGTGACATTTGTGCCTTCCCTAGCCAATATTAAACTCTCAACATTTGATGGGAAATCATCCTGGCAAGTATACAAGACCCAGTTTATGATGGTAGCGGAAGCTAATGGATGGAATCCCCGAGCCCAAGCTTTTCACCTGGCGGCTTCTTTAAGAGGAGAGGCGGCTGACATCCTCGAGACGCTTCCGGAGGAGCAGAGGCACGATTTCCAAGCCCTATCGAGTGCGCTTGAGCTGCGGTTTGGAGATAAGTGCACTAAAGAATATAGCAGACTACAGTTAAAGTCCCGCTATCAAAAAGCGGGTGAAAGTCTGCAAGAATTGGCTGCCGATATTCAGCGACTTTCCCATCTAGCATTTTCGGACTGCCCAGCTGAGATACGTCAAGATTTGGCCCTCCATCACTTCATCGATAGTGTGCGGGATCCGGAGATACAGAAAACACTTAGACTCGCCGATGTCAAAGATATCGGATCTGCCCTAGTCTACGCACATAAGATAGAGGCTGCCCAGCAGGCCACGCGTAAAGACCAGCACTACATCAGAGCCGTCTCTGCTACTGATACGAACTATGATCTAAGAAAGCAAATTGAAGATCTGCGGCGAAAATTGCGTAGCTTAGAATTGAGTAAAGGTGGCAGAAACACAAAAATTCAGTGTTGGACTTGCGGTGGAGTCGGACACGTCCGTAGATACTGTCCGAAAACAAAAGATGGTGGAATTTCTAAAATGGAAATACGTCAACGCAAAGAAACTCTTCAAGGAAATACTGATGCATTATCAAGGAAACCGTATAATGAAAACTGCCGATATTGTTCTAGAGTAGAGAAAAACTATCAGTTAGTAAATCCTTTGGTACGCCAAGTTACTGTTTCACCTCCATCGAAACCAGACCCATGGAGTGATAAAGAACTTAGAGAAGCCCAAAAAGAAGATTCAGATATAAATCCAATTTTAGAATTAAAAGAATCTTCCAGTATGAAACCAAGTTGGCAGGATATCTCCACCTACAGTCCTGCGACTAAGCAATATTGGGCTCTTTGGGACTCACTCCATAAAAGAAATGGTGTCTTATACAGGAAATGGGAATCCGATGATGGACGTAATTTCAAATGGCAGCTTGTTCTTCCAAAATCAAGAATTTCAGATGTTTTGAAAGAATTGCACAGTAGCTCAACTGGAGGCCACTTCGGAGTAATGAAAACTCTACAGAAAGTTCGAGAACGCTTCTATTGGAGCAAAACGAGACAAGATGTAGAGAAATGGTGCCAATCTTGTGATGACTGTGCGGCACGTAAAGGACCGAAGAAACGTAGCCGAGGTAGGTTGCAGCGGTACAACGTAGGAGCACCTTTTGAGCGGATAGCATTAGACATTTTGGGTCCTTTACCACGATCTTCAAATGGCAACAAATACATACTAGTTGTCATGGACTACTTTACTAAGTGGCCTGAAGCGTTTGCAATCCCCGATCAAGAGGCGATTACAGTAGCCGAGGTTCTAGTGCATCAATGGGTTTCCAGATTCGGCACACCCTTACAAATCCATTCTGATCAAGGGACAAATTTCACCTCTGTTGTGTTTAAAGGGATGTGTCAAATTCTCGGAATAGACAAGACGCAGACCACGCCACTACACCCACAATCGGACGGCATGGTAGAGAGATTTAACAGAACCATCTTGAATAATCTCTCACTTATGGTTTCCAGAAATCAGCAAGATTGGGATTTGAAGTTACCGCTGTTTCTGCTTGCATATCGCAGTGCTGTCCATGAGACTACCGGATATACTCCTTCACAGATGCTCTTTGGTCGCGAACTTCGTCTCCCTTGTGATCTTCAGTTTGGTCGTCCTCCGGATACATCTTCATCGCCAGAGGAATACCTTCGAGACCTTCAGGCACGTCTTGAAGATGTCCATAAATTCGCTCGAGACCGAATCAACCTGACGACCGAAAGAATGAAGACAAGGTATGACACAAGAGCGACAGGACATGAATTTCAAGAAGGTGACAAAGTTTGGTTGTGGAACCCGATTCGACGTAAAGGACTTTCTCCAAAGCTGCAAGCCAACTGGGAAGGTCCCTACACAGTCCTAAAAAGACTGAACGACGTCGTGGTTCGTATAAGAAAATCATCTTCTTCAGAACCAAAGGTAGTACATTATGATAGATTAGCTCCTTATCGTAATGTAGAGTAAAAATTAGTAGACCATGGTCTCTTTGTAAATAGTATAGATAATTTTAATCTTTTCTATTTTCTTGTATTTTTAGTTGCTTGTGTATGTAATGTGCTCTGTATCATCTTGAAATGTAAATTCTCTTATATTAAATTTGGCCTCCTATCAGGGGATTGTACTGCCCGGGACGTGCAGTCCTTGAGAGGGGGCAATGTTACAAATTTATAAATAATGATTTTATTTGTCTTAAAATATCTCAGACAGATCGGAAATTCTCACATTTTGGGCAAAAATTGCGGTATTTAGACGTGTTGTACTTTTAAAAGCGGATTTCCTAATAATTTGGCGACTTGGCGACAGTTGGCGAGATTCTTGGCGACTTGGCGACGGTTGGCGAGATTTTTGGCGACTTGGCGAGAAATCGATACTTCTGGAAACATCCATCACCTAAGCTCTAGGACCAATACTTTTCGAGATAGCCTAGAAGCTTCCAGAACCTTGGCGAAATTGGTAGATTTCTCCGCCAAGTCAGGTATAAATACCGCAGCCCGACATGGAAGAGGGAGTTTTTGTGAAGACAGTCAGTGAGTTAAGACGATTAGTTGTGACTGCTAGTTGTTCTCTGTCTGAGGTATTTGAGACCTGTGATTGGAAGCTATTTCCTATTCTATCTGACGAATTGTAGCTGTATAATTGTGATTGTTACAGCGGGAATTTCGTTTATCTAGTGAAGTTTTTACGAATAAAAGTCTTGTGTTCATTAAGTGGTCGCTTTATTCAACTCTCAATCAACACGAACCCGTGGAGCTCGGTACAATAGTATCTCCCAGAGAAAATTAACTTGCGAGCGCAAGCGCATGGTTGAATATAGAATTTACATATATTTTCATGATGTATGATCATACTGTAACAATTTTTCGTGAATCATTTTTATAATTATACTTTGTATTGTGTTATTATTGTGTAGTGTTCAATTTGAATATTTTTAATATTATAAATAGTAAAATAAAATTTTATTTATTACTGATTTTCTCTACTAATTTTCATACCACCTCGAAAACATGTAAGTATTTCTTTATAGACTTTTATTTTTCTTTTTATAATTTGATAATTGGCTCTGTAATCGTGCTATTTTGGCAGCAAGAAACTTTGATGCGAACGAAATTAACTTCAATATACAACAGATGTTGCCCGGTGATTTGATGTCTCTTAAATCAATCGACACAGTTATTGATGAAAACGAAGACGTAAACTTTCCAACTGAATTTTTGAATTCTCTGGATATGCCAGGAATGCCACCACATAATCTTCAATTGAAAATTGGTTCACCAATTATTCTTCTACGTAATTTAAACCCACCTCAATTATGTAACGGTACACGCTTAGTCATAAAAGAAATGACAGAAAATATTTTCTAAGCAACAATTTTGACGGAAAAATTTAAAGGAGATATCGTCCTGTTTCTACGTATTCCACTGATAGCGTCAGAATCTCCAATACCGTTTAAAAGGCTCCAATTTCCGATTTGTTTAGCTTTTGCGATGACCATAAATAAATCTCAAGGCCAAACAATGTCTATTTGTGGTTTGGATTTGGAAAACACATGTTTCTCACATGGACAGCTATATGTTGCCTGCTCACGTGTAGGAAAACCATCAAATCTCTTCGTGTTAGCGAAAGACAGGTTAACCAGGAATGTTGTACACAAAGTAGTACTTAGATAATTTTTATTTAAAATTGAAAAAATAATAGTTCGATGTCAATGTTATCTACCTCATTTATAACAATTTATTTTTAGATGTTTTTAATTTATATAGTATATTTTATAAGAGTAAGTCACTGATTACAAACTATAATTTAATATAAGATGAATAAAATGTAAATTCAGAAAGTATATGTTGGTTTGTACTTAATTTCAAAATTTCGATACTTTACCTATTACTTTTAAATTGTTGCGAAACATTTTATTTTTAATCTCATATGAATGAACCTATAAATATTTTTAGAAAATATTAATTTGATTATACCCAAGAATTAGTAAAAAATTTATTCAATGTATTATAAAAACTCAGCCACTGCAACGCGTGGCTGGGTCAGCTTCGTATGTGTATATATATTGTTTCAGAGTTCAGAGATCTTATTTAAGGTTAATATTTTAATGATTGTGTTACATCACAAAGGCAATCAACATGCAAATATAAATAAAAATATAAAATTTATTTTATATCTCTTATTAAATACAATCGAATTGGCTATCTCTCACATAATCATAGCCTTTATATACAAATTTACATAAATATTTATAAAAAAATTTCTTTTAAAACAAAGACGTTTTTACTAGGCATGCCTAGTTTATGTACACATAAAACCAGATAGTGGAACAAAATAAAAGATTATTAATAATTTAATTTTTCTCCAGAATATATAATAAACTTAATTTTCAAATAAACTTCATAAAAACAATTAGTATTATTTTGGTCATAAAATTTAAATTCGTTTGTACTACATAATTAGGCAGAAAAAACAGTTATATAAAACACAAACACAATTCCCTGAATTACAGGAGAAACCTAAATACATAAGTTTCCCATTTAGTTTTTAAAATTCACTGCAAAAGATATTTCCTAGAATATCAAATATTAAGTACATGTAAGTCAAATGAAAAATACAAAAAGGCTAGTCTCTTAAATATTTTGGGAATTGTGATCTTAACTGCATTTTTTAGAAATTTTTTTCTAACATTTGCAATTAAAAAAAAATATTTTAGCAAATAACATAATTTTGCAAAATAAATAAATAAATAAATAAAAATACATCTAAGCCAAGAAAATGGATCTTATTTAAATTTTTCTACACTTTTTATGTGTATATATCTTTGAAAACTTTTTTAACTAATGCTAGTATTTTTATTATGAAAATTTAATAATAAAATATTAGTATATCATTTTTCAAAATTGGATTGATATTGATACTTATAAAATTTAATATAATACAAAGTTGAAAATACATTACAAGTATATTTGAAATTATAGGAAACTTCTTAAGCAGCATAAAATAATTATTTAATAAAAATGACTTCAACACTTGTGTTCAACATTTACTCATGTGATACACCAGACATCATGTAAATAAATTTTACTCCTGAGGTATCACTATGCACATCGCACAAATAAGTTAAATAAAAAATAGAAAAAGGAACAATGATAGTTAACTTCGCTCTTTTGTGCAGCTTTTCTGCCAAGTTTTGAGCTGTTCCGTGTGATCTACAATCCAAAGAAACTTGAGCAATTATGAAACAATAAAAAGTTGACTTGGAACAAAAAATATTTATATAATAAATAAATCATAGTCATTCTTTTTGTTAATAAAACAAATATAAACTCTATATATTTATGTGTTATATACAGACTAGCGTCTTTTGATTTTAAACATTTACAGGACAACACTTTCGATTAAAAGTCTCTTGGAAAGTTAAAATACTCCAAACATAACTTGCTTTCTTGTAATTAGAGGCCATGTTCACTTCAAGCTGAAGCAGATCTCATCTCAATAAGGTACTGTTAAACTTTTAATTCAATCTTAGATAATATCCAAAATTTTCAATCTTGTAGGCTTTCTCTAACATCCAACCATTTATCTAGGCAATGAATGTGCTTTGTTTCCTTTCAGCTACAATGCTACAACAGTTAGCATTTCCAGCATATTTTCCCTGTACCAGCTTGGCAGGCTTCTTTGGAATGATAATTTTAAAAACGCTGCAAAATAATAAATAAAAATTAACATCAATGAAAGAAACATTAGTAACTAACAAAAAATAAAAATCAGTGCAAAATAATTTATTCACTTATATGACAAAGTTACTCTTAGAAATTATTTTTTCAAATAATGGAACTAACGAGTAAGAATTTAAACTTTGGAGTTAACATTTTGGTTGCTTCAAGAAGATAAATCTTATTTTTCTTAAAAAATTTACAAAGAGCAGCATACAAGCGCAAAATTTATTGAAATTGTGTACTTTACTGACTTTTCAGAGTACTTCTTTTCCCAAACTAATAGCACTATTTAAGAATTTAATAAAGAATAAATTGTGTGTGTGTGAATAAAAAAAGTTAAATACATTTTTATTTATGTAATCACATGGAAGTTAAAACCTGTTTTACAAAATTTTAAGACATTTTTAACATTCATTTAAATACAAAGAATCAATAACAAAGTCACAGGATCTTGCAGTCTACTAAAATTAATAAATACTCCAGGAAGTAAAACTACTTTCATTGAGGATGATTAATAACATGGCTAAGAACTATGCTCATTTATTACTGACATTTGTCATATCATTATTTAAATCTAATATTGAAGAAAATCTGAAAAACAGAAAATTGTGCTACAACACTTCCTTTTGGGTCACTGATTAATGTAGCAGTCATTGATTAATGATTAATGAGAAGTATTAAATAAAATTATGCTCAAAGAAATGCCACACCTGAAAAGTAATTTTTGGAATAAATGTTATTTAATATTTTAAATAGCAAATTTATTTAAAAAATTCTCATAATATTTACACAGGAATAAATAGATTAAAATTTCAATTGATTAAAAAACTAAATTAAAAATATTAAAATGAAATTTAATCATTCAAAGCTAAGCAAAATAAATTTGATTTCCACTATTTTTTGCATAAAATATGGACCTATTATCTAAATAATATGAAACTAAAAAAAGTCTGAAAGGTTGGCATAAATAACAATGTCTGGCTGACCGGCTACTCCCTCCATGATTTGGTTCACACAGATGACCACTCGGTAACGATAAATGAGTAGCAGTTTCCAGCCTTGTGGTGAAGGTCAGCCAAATGCCCACCAATGTAAATTGGTTTGGTTTGGTTTCTTTGTCGCTCAACGGTCATTTTTTGCACATGAAGGCTAATTAGACCGGGACTTACGGTTTAAAGTGGATTCCGAACCACTACAAACATCCATGCCCAAGGTGGGATTCGAACCCACGAACTGTTGAACCGAAGGCAAGAGCGCTAACCATTCGGCTGCCAGCTCGGCTCCCACCAATGTAAAAAACAAATGTCTAGGTGATGAGGCCTCGATATTGCATCATTAATATAGGAAAGTATTAGTAAAACCTAACTACTAAAAAACTCCACTGTAAAATTGTTTTAAAATTTTTTAATACTTTTGTTTATTAGTCTTATTTTCCGAAAATACTCACTATTATCAACAGTACAAAGGAGTTTACTTTTTACCATAAAATGTTTAGTTTGCACCTATTAGTTAAAGAAAAATTAATGTTATAACATTTGTGTTTAAGAAAAAAATAAAATAAAGCTAAGACTCACTTAACCTTAAGAGATTCACAATACAATTAGATTACAACAAGAAAGATTTGAAATACCATTTGGTATTAAATAAACATAAAGACACAAACCTAAAAGAAGTATTCAAGTAGGAGAGCTTCGAGCACTTGAGCTGCGAGATGAGGAACTATCCCGTCTCCTTCTATGTCTATAAATATCTGAACAACCTGTAAAACATTTCATTGAATAAGAAAATAAGTTGAATAATGAAATTAAGCAAATTAAAAATTTCTGTGCATCCTTAATAATTCTTTCAAATAAAGAAATTGTTATATAAATTTTGCTTTTATTTAAAATACTTTTTATTATAATGATGATCCCTCCCAAAACTAAGTACAGAACACTTATAATTTTAATGAGTAATTTAAAATTTTAATATGATAAAATACTTTGAGTTCTAAGGAACAGGTAAAAAACCATTGCAAATCCAAATAAAAAAATTATAAAAAAAATATTTTTCACATGAATTTAAGATTTTAAATTACAGTTAAATAATTCTATTCCAAGAGCTTCTATATCACATAGAAATTTGCATATCTTAAAACATACTTGATAGAGCTCCATGGACTTCAACTTTTACTTTAGCTGTAGCAGTCACTCTAGTGGTGACAGCAGTCTGTGTAGTTCCAGGTGCTGCATTTGTAGTAGATGTAGTTGTAGTGGTACTTTCACTAGAAGGTGTGCTGCATTTTACATCACAAGGTGTATTACATTTCGAACTATCTTCAGACTGACTGTCAGTATTCTAAGAAATAAACATTCAATGTAAATAAATTGAGAACAAATAATTCATCTAAATGAAAACAAAAGCATGTGAAATTTTATATTAAAAAATTTTATAACTCCAATTAAAATAATACCCTGAGCAAATTGATTAAAATCTTGTATCAAATATGTCTAAGCTTATAGACCAGTTTATAAAACTCATGTATAAATATTTGGAATGATAAGATGTGCGGAAAAAACTCCTATTGCATGTTTTTAACAGCACTAAATTTTCTCAAGGCACACATTTTTAAAACAATACAGCTAAATAAATTTCTAATTCATTTTAAGTTTTACATTTAATTATATCATATGCCTTTAAGCAACTATTACATATTTTATTAAACACTAAAAATATAAAATTCTACTAAAATTAAATTCATGCCAGCAAGTAAAAGACAAATTGCAGTTTTAGAAGGATTAATTGCACATATCTTTTGCCAATTATGCCCCAAAAGTTGTAAAAAATTGTAAATTTTAAAACATTTCTTAAATATTGTAAAAATGAAGAAAGTTAAATAAAATCAAAAGACTACTAACATTTAGATATACAATTTCTTTAATATTATTATCACAAAAAAGCCAATTTATTTTTTAAAATTTAAGAAATAATTTAATGTGTTTTAAATTAAAACTTGCAAAATTATATTTCTAAAGACCAGTTTCTAAACAATTTAACTAATTTGTTTCATTTTAGGAATTTCCACATATTTTTATTAATTCACATCTCTATTCTAAAACTTCCCTTTCATTAAAGAATAATTTCATAAAATGATATAGTACAAATTAAAAAATTTGCAAACAAAATTTTTCAAATTTGTATCTCTCAAAATACTTAAAAATATTTTGATAAGAACTATTCAATTTCTGATAATAGTAACTTACATCAGCATTTGTAGTGGTATTTACAGTTGTTGTGCCATTTGAGGTGTTTGTAACAGTTGTAGTTTCGACGATAACTTCAGGCTCCACAACAATTTCAGCTGACTGACAAGAACCCGATTCTTCAGTGATTGTAGATAAAGATATTTCAGAAGGCATTCGCCCATTTAATCTAAGTGGGTATACCCTACGATTAAATGGACGGGCATGCTTAATACGCTGTCTTATAGGAGATGGTTCGTTGGAAGGTGGAGAAAGCCATTCAATATCATCACTTGGAACAACCTGAAAATTATTAATTTAGGTTAACAAAGAATACTATTCAAATTAAAAAATACACAACTAAGGCAGATTTAATAGAACTTGGGATGATATTTACAAAAATAAATTATATTCCCAATTTGCATCACCATCGTAAATGTTTCCTTCATTTTTTTTAGCTGTCCATCACTGGAAATTCTGGTATAAAAAGTTTTATAATTTGAAAGAGATTCACATATCATGAAAATTTGATATTAGATTCTGAAATTTAATATCATTGAAAAAATTCAAACAATAACATTAATGCTAGATGTCAATAGGCAAAAATAAAAATAACTAAATATGGATGAAATATAATTTTTAAAATGCATACACACATGTGGTAAAAATTTATAAAAACTATTTCAGACCGTTATATTTTTAAAGCATTCAATGGTAAAGAGGAATTTGAATATAATTAGAGAACTAAAGATATTCCTTCCTTATTAGCATAATCTTTTCCTCATTATTACATTTGATAAAAAGCCCCTGCTTAAGAATTTGATGCCCATCAACTCTAGAAATTAAGCATATTTTAAGGTAATGATTCTCAACTCAATTTTTTCAGCGAATAAAAAAATTAAACTGTTAATAACTGATTCTAAAGACATTATTAAAAATGAGCTAATATGAGTTAAATAATGTTCCAATACTACACTATATTGATGAGTCACAAATTTAAAGCCGCCCACCTTGCCTACTAGTCAGAGTTTGTGACAGCGGATAGGGAGGTCCTGTTTGGACGCGGGTGTATTTTCTCTCTACTGTCTTTGTTATTTCCTAGTATGAATGGGTTGTGAATAGTTATCTACCCTATAAACGGGTACCTATAGCATGTGTGTACAGAGATATTCAGATTCCACACCGAATCAGTTGGAAAAGTGGAGCACTACACCCCATATTGCCAGTCTAGCTGCCAGAAGACAACAAAAACAAATACAAACACAGGAAAGAAAGAAAACTGAAAAAAAATCATTAACACAACAGAAGCCTATATAAAAACGAGAATTTTCCGCCCTGAATAATTGATCTTATTAGGTTACACAAGGAACTTTGTACAGTTATATATAACTATCATATAAATAATGAGAAAAATTATACAATAATCCATATTTTTAAACAGTAGCAAATTGCATAAATAAAGACAGCATTGAAAAATTGAATAAAATATATTAATCTGATAAAAAGATCAGACATTCAATCTGACAAAAATATCAGAAAATTATTTAGGTTAGATTGTTACATAAAATAGTTTTAGAAATAAAAATTTAATTTAGAAAAAAATTATATAAAGGAAAATTACTTACCTCAGCAGGTGGACCAAACAATGAAAGTAAAACCGGAAATAAAGCACATCCATTAAATAACCCAATTATAACTAAGGCACACAGAACAGTGAAGAAATACCTGATGAAAATTAAGCATATTTAATATATATAATTTTTAACAGACATCTTAAATATACTTAAGCAATTAATTTGCTAGTATAGTAAGAAATCTGAGAAAAAATTTTAAAATAATATTTAAAGCAATTGAAAATAAACAATTAAGATTAAAAATTAATAAAACGTAATTATAGGAATATATTTAGATGATATGCAGGAAAACAAATATTTAACAACTAAATTCTAATTAACATAAATGTATTAATAATAAATTAAAATGTAAACATACACCACAATTTATTGGACACATAACTGTAAAGAATACTTAAAAAATTTAATTCAAGGCAACAGAAAAATATATATTTCCAAATATATCATAAAATAATAAAGCAGAAGCAATAGCCAAAATCCTCATGCATTTATTTTTAATGATTAACCAGAAGAGAATATTTAGTTTGAAATCAACACAATTTATATGATTAATTTCTGAAGTTTCTTTTTTCCTTACTTCATTTTAGGTTCTCATTTTTACCACAAATTTTATATTCTAATTTTTAGCATATGTAATTAATAAGAAATATACTTATTAGCCAATGCATTATTTTGTTGTTGTGCATCCCGAGTCATATTTAGTACAAAAGAGCTAACCATATACAGTGGATCAACTACTACAAACATTCAACTGTAAGGTAAGAATCAATCCATGGACTACTTAGAACACATCGCTGACCTTTAGTCATCATGATCAGCAAAATATTAAACTAATATTCACTTGTCCATACATTAAATGTAAAGTAATATATAAAACTCAAAACTATATTGACACCAAGTTGAAATTCGATTCCAAGTTTCACTTACAGTAAATAGTAGCAATAATTTTAATGATACTAATAATATAGTTAATAATATAAATAGTATAATTTATATGAAATATTTTTTTTAAGTAAATACCTCAGAATTACATTTTAAGAAAATCAAAAAAAATATGCAATTAATTTTGTTACATATTGCAGTTATAAGTACTCACCGAAAAATAAAATCAAATTCTGAAAGTGAAAGCATTATAACTCCAATTAGTGTAGACATGGCACCATGAACTACAGGAAAGAACATCTGCTCCATAGTTAAAACCATTCTTGATTCTCGGCTACCAATACTAGTCAAGAAACCCTGAAAATATATAATAAATAAAATTAGCATAATATCAGCAACAAATATCCAAGTTATAAGAGCGAATAAAAAATATAAAATTCTAAGCAAAACAGAAAATTAAACAAGAATTTATTATTCAAAAATTATACAAATATATTTACCATTAGAAAGCTTAAAACCAAAAATAAATTTTGAAAATTTTCTATCATATCAATTAAAATATATATTAACTATATGTATATTTAGTTAAAATATTTAAAATTCTAAATAACAAATGTTCATAGCATTTACCTAAATACTTTTGACAGCATAATTATAGCTAAATTCTAAATGCTTTACAACACTGTAGGAATATCAATAATAAGTACTTACTACAACTAAATGAGCAGTGAATTCAACTCCCATTCCCACAGCAGCAATAAGGATAACTGCAGGCACAGCACTGAGTTTTATTTCTGTAAGACCCATAAATCCAAACAATTCTATAACTATCACAGCTAGGAAGAATACCTAGAAGTTTAAAAGTGAATACTTTATTTAAATACTAACACATGCTATCTAAATATAAAACATGTAAAATAAATACATCATTAAAGTTACTTACTGAATTATTTTGTACTATTATAATACCACTCAATAAAACAATACAAAATTTTAATCTATAATTATAAAAGAAAATGCCAAACTATCTAAAAAAAGTTTAATAAACAATGATTACCATGAATTTTCTTATGGTTCATTGAATTTTTTCAATCTTTATTAAATTTTAAACCTATTAATCTATTAATTTTAAACCAGTAACCTCGTTTTAAAAAGTAAATAAATACAACACAGTGGAAACACAGCAACAACAAATGAATTAAAACCAAAAGTTTTTAAATGATAAAATATTGCAACTTTAAACAAATTAACTAACAGCAAATGGAGATTCATTTAGTGAATTTTAGTTGCTAATACTTTTCATAAATTATGCAGCAAATTAATTATCAAGAAATGTATGTGCAAGATGTAAGGAGTTGCTAAAATTTATTAAAAACATTAACAAAAACTGATTAATATTAATAATAAATTAATTTTAAAAAATATTAAGAATGAGTTAAATTTCTAACAGAATATATATAATGAAACTCACCACAGTAGCAGCAGCCCACAGGTTAAATAAAACAGCAGCTATCACAATAAAAATAACGAGAAATATGCACAACAAAGCCATGGTCAAATAGTATCTCAGAGAGAGATACTGTTCCCAGTAAACAAAAGGCAAACCAGTAGGGAAATTAGGAAGTCCTTTATCTTCAAATTTTTCACAAATAGCTCTCACTTCTCTAATTGTTTCTGTAATTTCTTCAGTAGTACCCATTCTATTAAGGAAGAATGGCATTTGAGCATAAACTAGAGGTTGAGATTTTGGCATTTTCAATTCCACATCTTGTGGATCATGTGTCCAACGGCGAGGTTCTGGCACAAAATTTGCTTGTGATGCAGAATAAGCAAGGGCATCATTAGACACCCAAGCAGAAAGGTAATTGTAGAAAGCTTTGGGATTTATAATACCATTGCTGTCAACAAGTCTAGTCGTTTTTACCTGAAATACATGAAAACTGTTATAGAGGTTAAGTTTTTAATAACAAAAAACAAGTAAGAGATTCTTACAAATATATAAATTATCATTGTTTTTTCAAAGATCTTCTAAAGCATCACTCCATGAATCAACTTCCATTTCGTCTTCGCTAGACCATGGACAGTGACAAATTTTCTTAATCGGCCTGTCGTCTGGATAAATATCAAGGAACGCCAAGTCCATTGATGTGTCACAATGCGGACACTGTCTATTTCCATCTTTCACCCAAGTCTTTATACATTGTAAATGAAATTTATGTTCACAAATCCATAAGATAAAAGGCTCAGAGAACGACTTGCATTTTCCATTAACAAACGGAATTTCACAAGTCATGCATGCAGGCTCTGGTACGTCTACGGATCTCATTTCGTTTTCCACATCTTCTGGCGGAATTGGTGGAAAATCTAATTTTAATAGATCGTATTCCATCATGTCAAAGTCCGCTTCACATTTCGGACAGACTTTCTTTCGTCTGTAAATGTTATATAGCATCAAGCATTAAACGTGGAATACGTGTCCATATGACAACAAATACGGACGAGAATTTAATATTCTCTTCTCACAACAATTGCAAATTTTCGAAGACATGTTGAGAGTATGAAGTCTAAGCTCAAAATGAAGAGCTGGTCGTTTTATCGCATCCGTTTATATACGCAATATACAGGAAGTGGGTGTGGTCTTTTCCTGTCGAACATGTTCGAATCTTGAAAAAAATGAAGTTTATACTTATAGTAAAATTGCATTAGCACAAATAATGTTGTTACGAGATTATTGTGTAGAATTTACTGGCCATTATAGAAAAAAATATTTTATTATAATTAAAAAAAATTATTTGGAAGATTATATTTCCAAATTATGTGATTATTAATAAAATAAGCTGAACGAATTGTAATGTTAAATCATTCGAACAAAGCTCGAAATTCTTCTCTGACAATGCTTGAATAATGTGAGCTCAATAAAATATGAGCTGAAAAAAAAATTCGTTTTCTTCTAGTGGGCCTTATCAGCAGGATTGTCCATTTTGAGAAAAAATTTGTGAGATTTCACATTCGGAAAATGTGATTTTTTTTATTTATCCAGCTTCTCCTTTATTATCATTTCAATAGATTGCTCTAATATTCAAGAATTTGATCGAAATGTATTGCAAACAACGTTTCTTCAAAAAAAAAAAAATTCAAGAAATAACATTCGTTAATACACAACAAACGGGAATATGAAACAAGAAGTCGATTATATAGAATTAACTGTATGAGAAAAAAAATAATATTTTTATCGTTGAATGAAAATCCTTGAACCATTAAAAAAGCTTTTGTTGTGACACGAATAATTTCGAAACAAGATTCTTTCTATGGTCATTTCATAACTGGAACAGGAAGAAAATTATTTCCTGCGAAACCGTATAAAAGGAACCCAGCCGTCTCTTCTGAGATCATACGCAATGGAGAAAGCAATAGCCTTCTTCGAATCCAAGTAGTCTCCAGTATCTCCATTCTTCCTCGTCTTAGAATTGGGTTTGCATGTCATCTGAAGAAAGACGGTTTGGAAGTCATTTCTACCTCAAGTGAAGGATTCATTGCAGCCCCTATACACCTCTGAGTTACCTTGATTTTTTTTCAGCAAGGTCTACTTCAAAGGCTTCGCCTGCAAATGAAGAAATGTTTGTTACTTGTGTCTTTTCAGACACAAGATAACAATTAAAAAGCTACGGTAATATAAGTCCACCCAGCATTGCCTGAGTTACTGGGCAAGGCTCTAGAAGTTCGTCAGGCAGCTGGAGGCTCCGTTAAGACACCGTATAAAAGGAAGCCAGCCGTCTCCTCTGAGATCATACGCAATGGAGAACTCAATAGACTTCTTCGAACCCATGTATTCTCCAGTATCTCCGTTATCCTTAGATGAAGATCCTGAAGAAAAGTCCAAAGAGAAGGAACCGATTGTCAACCAGAGGGAGCCACAGAATGAATGCCGCTCGTCACAAGATTATAGACCATTTAAGAAACCGGAGTCACCAAGAAGAAAAGAACCAAGGATATCTAAGAAATCCTATTGTCGTTTAAGAAGAAGGCAAGTGACACATCATGCTTGTTTGTTTGTCGCTCAACGGTCATTTTTTTGCACACGAGGGCTAATTAGACCGGGACTTACGGCTTAAAGTGGATTCCGAACCACTACAAACATCCATGCCCAAGGTGGGATTCGAACCAACGAACTGTTGAACCGAAGGCAAGAGCGCTAACCATTCGGCTGCCAGCTCGGCGTGACACATCATGCAGGATGCATGGCAGTATTGGCAATCTATAAAAATTCGTATACGATAACAAACGGAATATTTTCCTACATTGAAGATTATAACGAAGATTGGGAGAAGCAGCTTTTAGAGGATATAAAACAAATGGATGTTGGCAGACTGTATGTTCTAAACGATGAAACGAAATCGAAATTTAAAAGGATTTGCAAGGCCATCGATCCAGTTTTGCTGACAAATCTTGGAAACATAGGAACCTGTACGTTCTGCAGAGATGATAATTGTCACCGGTGGAATGCAATTGTTGGTGGAATACAAAAACTGTTGAAAACTGTAGTCGAACCAATCAGACATTAAAATAATTTATTTGTTTAAAGGATATATGGATGTTATAAACAATGAAACAAAATTTAAAAGGATTGCTGACAAATCTTGGAAACATAGGAACCTTTTGCAGAGATGTCGCCGGTGGAATACAAAAACTATTGAAAACTGTAGTCAGACATTTATTTGTTTTCTTTATTTTTAATCTTGTCTTGTTGTCAAAATAAAGGAATTGGAATATATCAAAAAACTTCATTCTTTAATCACACTTTTATCACATTATTATAAATTTGAATATATATATATATTAATAATGTTCATTAATAAGAAAAATATTTTCCCAAACAACACAATTTCATCCAGTAGACGTCGATATGACATCCTCAACGGGATGTACTCTAATCCAGTAGACGTCTCTTTTTGGTCCAGTTTAGATCCATGGCACGTCAAATATCCAGCTATTTTACGTCCACTATACGTCTACGAGACGTTGCCAGTGGATGGCTCATGGACGAAATTTGGATGTATTCATACGCACTGCTCTATACTAGGTAGTTTTATGGATGTATTCTAGATGTGTGTAGATTTTGAAATAATCCCTCATCTATCTTAGTGGCTCATATATTTTTGTTCACTAAACAAAGAGAAAATTATTTTTAATTAGCTTGTTACTTATGAAATTGCTTTAGCATCACATTTTTCTTAATTTTCAGTCAAATATCCTAGATTTCTGACAAATTTACTGTTCAAGTTTAGTTAATGTAATAAAATTCTCACAATTGATAAATTAGTATTATTTTTATGCTCATTATTTTATGGTTAACCTTTTGAAAATTTAGTTTCTTATTGTTTAAAATAAAACGATTCTTTTTTCTTACTTCTAAAAGTTAAAAATTACTTCTAAGAAGTTTCCAGTGAATGCATAAATTAATGAATTACTATTATAACTAGAGAGTAATACTGTAGTCAAGGATATTTTTATTTGTGGAGTGTAATTCTTTTTTATTTTAATGTCAGCAAAATTATTGTTCATACTTTATTTTTTTAATTAATTTTGTAGTAAGAGAAACTTATAAGAATTATTTCTCAGCCATATATTTTAACTAATTAGATATTATTTCAACAATATCTTTTTTTGTAAAAGATAAAAGAGAAACTTTTATTTAATTAAAGTTTTCCACTCAATTGAATATTCCAAATTGTTAAGACAAAAATTCTGAAAATTACTTATTTCATTGTTTAAAAGCTGAATTATTTTCCTTTGTGAATGTTAAAATTTGTTTAAGAAAACATTCCAGCAAGAGAGTGTAAATCTTAATTAATTCAAGAAAAATATAACAAACTAATAGATTTTATTTTTAATGCACACAATTTTTATTCTGATTATTTACATTATACATAAATATTAACAAATATAATTTCACCATCTGTTGTGTTTGAATACTGTGGAGTTCACCACGCAGCATCTGAAAATAAAGTACATTTAAAATAATTAGCAATAACAATTAACATTTTCAGATGAATAACCTCAGACAAAATAGTAAAAATGCTGAAGACAATTTTCATCAATATTTAATTTATTTCTTATCAATCTGATTAATACATTAAACTGATTGGATGTAAATCTCATTATTAAAAAACAGCGTAAATTAATCAGAAAAATATCAAAAATTTCCTTCACTAATTTAAGACATTAAGTAACTTTATAAAAACATAGTCAGAAATATTTTTATTTTAATTCAGTAAATGTTTTAAATATATATTTAGTAATTCAATTTCTAAGAAATATCAGCTTTGTAAATATGGTAACCTTTGTGTTTGATTAAATAATTAAAATTACAAAATGTTTAAAGTATGTTACAAACACCTTCAAATAATCAAATAGAATTGAACATTACTTTTATAATGAAAACAGTGCTTAAGTAATCAAACAGAGAATTGAATTTATATATTAGCGCTTACATAAATATATTTCATTAAAAAAATTTTTATGAGAAAAGTGTATTTTTTATCATTTCTGCAAAAGAAAACTTTCAATGACATGCTTATTCAAACATTGCATTTACCTAAAACTAACTGCTTCATATTCAGTTCATTAAAGGATTTCTTCGTAGGACCAAAAGAACTGAACTCAGGTGCAAGATTATTGGCCATCAATTTTTTTAGTGATGCTGATGGTGCAATTCCCAGAAGAAGTTCCCCCAGACAAGCTTAAAAAGTGGCACTGAAACAAAACAAATAAAAATATAAATATTTTATAATTAAAAAAATTTTATAATTTAAATTTGAAATTACTGTATTAATTTTGGCAACATCCACACATTATGTAGTCATAATAATAATTATTATTTACAGCATAAAATTCACATAAGTTTTAGAAAAATAAATCTAATATATATTCCTATACATTTAATAAAGCATATATATAAAAAATAATTATTTAAACAATACAAAATCAAATCAACTATAATATAGTAAAAGCGCAGTACAACACAATTTCTTCCAATAGACGTCGATATGATATCAGGTGGATGTACTCTAATCCAGTAGACGCCTCATTTTGGTCCAGTTTAGATACATGGCACGTCAAATATCATAATACCAATTTTAGAAATGTTTATCTTTTTCATTACATATATGCTAAACCTAAGGGTTTAATTTCTGAAAAAAATATACTACTTAATCTTTTACCCTTTGGAATTGATTAAATAACTGAAATTACAAAATGTTTAAAATTTGTAATGAATCTTCAAATTAGAAAAACAAGAATTAGATTAATAGGTAAAATTTAACATTACCATTAAAAGAACAGAACTTAAATAATAAAATATAGAATTGAATTTACATATTAGTGCTAAATATAAACAGAAATGTTATTTACTAAGGAATACATTAAATATTTTGATTAAACATTTTTACAACAGTAAACGCTTAATAAAATTTAAAACATAATATATTTATTTACAATTTGCACTCAGTAGAAACAAATTGCCATGTTTTTAATCCTTTAAAGGATTTATTTTCTTTTGCTTTACATTAGTTCCAAATAAGCATAAATAATATAGAAAAATTAATTTATTTTTTTAATTTGCTTATTTTAAATTTAATCTCATCCTCAGGTATATAAATTTGTAATTCTCATTTAACTTAAAAGGAAAACAAAATTTAGAATTTATAAATGATATAGATTTTAATACAATTCAACTTTATCAACCAAAATAATTAAAGCATAACACAATAAAAAAATTTTAAATCTAAAATATAAAAAGATAACTATTTATAAAACAAATTATTTATTCAATTTATTTGAAACTAGGTTCAGCCCATCATAAGCAATTTTTCATGCAAAGCAGAGCAGAATATGAAACACTATAGAAAAAATGAATTTCCAATCAATATTCAATAAATAAATGATGTTTACTGTGATCAAATGTGTATATCTTTTTTAATAATATTCAAATTAGATTAATAAAGAAGACTAGAATTTAATAGAACTAAAAATCAGGTTTTTGTGTGAAACGTAGATGCCATTCTGTTTATTTTTGCCAGTAAAGTCTTTGAAGTCTGTAGAAAAGTGAACTACAACAAAATAGCTTTAAAGGAATATAATTAAAAATAGAAGAATATTGATATTTCTGTTTAAATATAAATCAGAGGATAACTTATTAAATCAAATTAATCAACAGAATTTGAATGGAAGTACACATATAATATTCATTCCAGAAACATTATTCTGTTTACGTAATCATTTTGCTTTTTAATTTCATTGAGAGCATGCTTCTTAACTTCCTTTCAGGCCATACACATGAAAGCAAATGGTTTGAATTTCAGAAATTCCAGTAGTTACTAATTTCAATTTTTACAATAAACTAAATTTTTCTCATACAAAAAGGTTTTAACTATATTAACTTAAAAATAACTTTAGTGAAAATGAAATCAATGTATTAAGAGTTTCATTTGCTATTATAATTTATGATTTTTTCTGAAAATGTGAGCATTCTTATATTAATTTACTTAGATATTTAAAGTGCGATTAAAAAAAAAATTTATTTTGAAGATATTATGATCATATAGTTTTTGTAAGAGTATTAAACATAATAATACAAAATAAGAATATAAAAAATGTTCAACATCACAAGCATTATGGAAGTAGGAAATTTTGCTACCAAATTAAGTGTACAGAAAATATTATAGAAAATCACATTCACAGATCACACACAGTCACATTCTAAATGCTTAATCACTGAAGATGTAAACATTTCATACTAAATGATTTTACATAATCTTAAACATCATTTTTCCTTAAAAAAAAAAAAAATGCTTACTTCAAATTCTAGAACCTTTAGTAGACAGCAAGAGAAGTTCTCCAGAAAAGTAAGAATTCCAAATCTGGTATGGGAAATAAACATATCTTCCATTTAACTACAAAATACAAAAATTAATTTTCAAATATACATTTTAATAGCTCTTCATTTGAAATATTAGTCCAGCATACATTAAATTAATTGGGTAATATAATTTTTTCTAGCAAAGTAACAAAATCTTAAATTATTAATTTAAAATTTATATTAAAAAAAAAAAAAAAAAAAAAAAAACACTCAGATTTTTTAATTCAGCAGTAAAAAGTATTTTAATTTAACATTAAATCTTTGAATCAAATCCTAATATTGATTAATTTTTATCTTGTTGAAATCAAGATATAAACACACAAGTCTTTGTATGACAAAATAATAATAAATTTAAGCAATTTTGGAGAGAAAAAATGGTTTTTACTAAAAAAAATTACTTTGTGGTATTTTCATCCAGCAATTTTCACCCTAATCGCAATGTTTGCATTTTTTGCCTAAAAATAATTTTAAAAGTTAAAGACAAAAGAATTATTACATTCTGCTATCAAGCACAATTTATAAATAAAAGCAATAGTTACCTTTTAACGTTAATTTAAAATAGTTACAAATGTAATTTTTTAAAGTAAAAATACACTTTAAACATGGTTTTCTACACTTAGATAAAACTACTTAGTTTTTAAACCTTATTTCTTTTATGACTTCTTTGGAATAAAAATAAGTTATTTAAAAAGAAAAGCAATTATTTTTTAACTTACTTCGTTAAACACTTCTTAATGTAGCAATAAACGAATGTAGACTGTGAGGCAAACGATAATTTAAAATTATAGAAGGAATAAACATAAATAATTACAATTGCAGTTAATTACCTACTTTTAATACATGTCACGATAACATCCTTTATGAATGTCTTAAGTACGTCCACCATGGACGTCCAAATTACATCTATCATGGACATATAAATTACGTCTATTACAGATCCAAATGCTAATAATCCAAAACTCATCCATCGTGGATGTCAATCCGACGTCGATAGAAGACCATCCAATTCACATCTAACCATGGACGTCTTTATGACATCCAAAAGGTATCCAGGACGTCTTTTGGACTCTATGGATCTTTAAAAGACGTCCAATAGACGTGTGTGGTTGTATGGGTTATTTGGAAGATTATATTGCCAAATTATGGGATTATTAATAAAATAAGCTGAACGAATTGTAATGTTAAATCATTCGAACAAGGCTCGAAATTCTTCTCTGACAATGCTTGAACAATGTGAGCTCAATAAAATATCATCTGAAAAAAAAAATAATTCGTTTTCTTCTAGTGGGTCTTATCAGCAGGATGGTCCATTTTGAGAAAAATTTGTTAGACGTCTCACATTTTCCCGATTTTTCAATTCCCTTTATTATAATTTCAATCGATTGCTATGATATTCAAGAATCTGATCGAAATGTATTGTAAACAACGTTTTATCAAAAAATTAACCGAAAAAAATAAAATTTTTAATGTACTGTTAAATGAAAATCTTTGAGCCATTAGAAAAGCTTTTATTGTAACACGAATAATTTTGAAACAATATTTTAAGGTTGTTCATTAAAAAAAAAATTATGTTGTTGGAATTATAATTTAAAATAAACTGTTGGACATCCGGCGTAAGAAAATAAAGAAGTCGCATACGAATTCTTTATTTTGACCTTTTAATGGCTTTTCATAATTTTATTCATCATAAATGTTCGCATCTAGACGATTTTAGAAAAATAATAGACTCACGACAATATGTTGTTTTTTTTCCAAATAATTCAAAGTCCACATTTTAAACATTTTTCATACAATTTTCTGATTCAAATTGGTACGTTTCTCTTGGTTGTTGGAAATATTTCGGTCCATATTTTAGTCAGCGTTTGTAAAAAAAAATCAGCGATGAAATTTATTTTGTATAAGCTATTATGAAAACAAAATAGAAAACAATGTGTCTCTTTATAAATAATGAACTAAACCAGAAGTAATAATTAACATCTTTGATATAAGAATGCTTTCCTTTTCTAGGTGAATGAATTTGTCTTCTGATTTCAGTGTGAAACTAAAAAGAATTTAAAAAGTGAAAAGTAATTTAAATATTTCTTAAAGTCCAGTAACATATATATATAATGCATAAGTCATTGGACATTATTACTTGAATGTCTTACAGAATTAAAATTTCCAGACACCCTAATGGCAAAATAACTAGAGCATGAAATATTTTAAATCGTTTTATAGTTATTTTCATTGTAAAGTTCCGGTATATAATGACCGGAGACTTCCTTTCTTTCAGTCTTCGCTTCAAAATGCCTTCGTGTCCAAGCATCATATTAGCTAAGATTATACATTTTTATTCGTATTTTTAGATTATTGATCTTTACTTTTTTTTAAAAAAAAAATGATAACCATTTAAATTAAGAATCACAAGAAATAACTTTTGTTTTTTTCAAGTAGAAGGGAATTATTCGATTTCAATCTTAAATGAAAACGAGATTTAAATTAAGAATCACACAACTTTTGTTTCTCAAGTCGCCGATTTATATTTTTTTAAAACTTGTTTACCTGGAAATATTTCTCTCGACTCTTCGTTTTTTTTTTTTTTATCGAACTGTATGTTTCTTGTGAACAAAACAGTGTCTTCACGCATCGTGTCTCTAGATGAGCAGCCCTTGTTTGTTTTTGTAGTTCACATTACTTCTTTCATGTGGGACGGCAATTTAATAATATTTCAAGAAAATTTTTCATTTTCAACGTTTCGTTATAATTCTTGTACATGTTAAAAATGTTTGAGCTTGATATTCTTCTCTATAACTGTTTTTAGAAAAAAAAAACATGTAAATTCATACGGTCCTTTTTTTCCAAATGTCCTTATAATGTAAGCCTGAATAAAGTCCGTCAATTAAAGAAAACCATATAAGCTCCGTAATAATAAAGTAAAGATTAAATCGTTCAAGGGAAGACTTGTGTGTGTGTGCGTAAAATTGCTTTGAGATTCTTTTAAAATTGCTTTATTTAAATCCGTGAGAAAAAAAATTCATTCATTGTCGCTTATTTTCCTGTGCGTCACTGAAAATGAAGCTCAAATAAAATTGCTGATTCTTCTTAAAGCGAAATTTGGAAAGACAAAAATATTTTTTTAAAAAAAATGAAGAATAAACAAAAATTTAATAGTTTTAAAAATTTTTTAATAAAGATCTGGAAATAAGAGAAGACCAAATGGAATGCTCGCAAAAAAGATTATAGAAAATTATAAGATTTGGAAGAATACTATCAAACTTGTTTATTTTATATTTACGCTACTTGCGCTCTTTTAGTCAGATGTATCGCTTCAAACAGAACAGATCAGATAGGGTTATAAATTTATACAAACTAAAATGTAATTTTATTCGTTTTCTTAAAATATTAACTTTTTTTTTGAAATTTCTGAATCTTTTATTTTTAAAATGAATGAGTTTTCCGATAATTTATACACGAAATAATTATATACATATATTTTTTTCTATCACAGCGGACAAAATTATTTTCGCCGATTTGTTTGTTTTTCCATATATTGATTTCTCTTAACACAATTGATATTTAAATGTACAAATAACATATGAAATGGATTTTCATTCATGTTCTTAGCGTATTATTTTAGAGAATATTGACGAGAGAATGCATATTACAACTCTTTATTTCTTGACAAAAATTTTTAATGTTTGAATAGAAACCAGACGAGTACATTTCACTTTGCAAATCTAGCAAACAGAGTGTGTCGAGGAGACAAAAAAATTATTATTTTTTAAATTGTCGGTGAGATAATATGAATCATTTCCATCTTTATTATTATTGTGTGATTATTATTAAAATGAGTATACAAGATAAAATTGAACGTGTTTCCAAAATTGGTTAATTGTGTGTCGTAAAAAAATAAATAAATAATAAATCGCAAAGATGTCTGCGATTTATTATTTATTTTTTTTTACCCCTTTAATTTCTAAAAGGTTAACCTTTTCAAGGCTTTCCTTCAACATTTCGTCGCCTTGGGAAAATAAAATACGAACGGCAAATAATTTCGCAAGACCGTCCAGGTCTCGTCACTGAAAATGCTTGGATTAAATCCTTTCAGAAATTTTTCCTATAGTACATTTTTTCAAGAATTCTTCAATATCTTTGACTATGAACTTTTCATGACAGCCTTCAATTGTCATTTGGAAATATGTCAGGCCCATCGAATGTGTTGGTAAATTCTATTTCTCCGGCAACTGTTTCATTTTGAATGAGCTAGTGTTTTGCAATGAAGTGCTCGAGAAAATATGGAATGCGTCCGTTTCAGCTATTCCTTTTTATACTGGACAAGCAGGAATCATAAATTAAAAATAATCTTTGATTCTTGTCTCAACATTAAATTTGGTTTGGTTTGTTTGTCGGTCATTTTTTACCCACCGGGACTTACGGTTTAAAGTGGAAACCACTACATGCCCAAGGTGGGATTCGAACCCACGAACTGTTGAACCGAAGACAAGAGCGCTCGGCTCGGCGTCTCAACATTAGGAAAAAGTTTTGTTGCGATAATAAACAGAGGGAAATTGTAAGGCTTTTATTTTTAAATGTTCTTCACAAATTCATTAACTTCAGATTCAACGCGTTGAATTTAGGACAATATCGAACGCTTTTGTAAGACAGTTGCTTTTTTTCTAGAATATTCTTCACAAATTCAGAATCAACGCGCTTTTGTAGGACAATTGTTTTTCTAGAATGTTCTTCAAATTCAGATTCAACGCATTGAATTGCGGACAATTTATAGGTGCGACCGATCTTCACAAATTCAGATTCAACGCGTTGAATTGCGGACAATATCGAACGCTTTTGTGCATGCTTGTGAGAATTGTTTTTCTAAAATATTCTTCAAATTTAGATTCCGCGTTGACAATTTTGATGTAGGACAGTTGTTTTTTTTATATTTCAAATTCATTAAATTCAGATTCCGCATTGAATTGCGGATAAATTGAATATTACGTTCTTTTTTCGAAACAACATGTTCACGTTTTATCCAAAGAACTTTTTGTTTATCATTACGTTTACATGCTAAGATTTGAAATGTGTTTTTAAAACATTTAAATGATTTATTTCATTTCAAAAAATTTCCGATGTGGGAAAAATTCGAAAGGGTACCGGTGCCCACACATTTT